>JAHWFP010161672.1:41444-74262 GCA_023313725.1 Lithobius niger | reverse complement strand
CGGTTCGTGACCTTCCGAATATTGAGTTTTCCTAGCAACCGGGCTGGCTAGCATCGATAATGACGTCATACATTTGAACCCAGACTAGTCTTGACCTTCACCTCTTGTCGCTTAATTTTTTTTCCTTCTCACATATGTGGCTCCCTCGTGTGATACACTTAAAAGCTTAAGACGGAGCTTAGAAGGTTACTGTCGATTGTGACGGGTTTACGTCGCTAGGCAACGAACAAGGCGTTCAGCAACCCTGCTTAAGGGCTATATAAATATTTACTTTGCCTTACTTGCGTGAGTCTTTCGTATCCCGGGCTCCTCATCATTCCTTCCCCTTCCCCTCGTCCACCCCCCTCCCCCGTCCTTTCCCTGTCTCGACCATGGGAATACATAGTTTGTTCTAGGCTACATTGTATTATCCTGGACGCCATCTTGAACCAGGCATCTGCTGCACGTGTATTCGAACGGAACTATAATTCAACGTGGTTGGTTGCTAGGACCTACGTACCGATATCCAAACACAGTTGAAAGTATATCGCTCGGAATGAAAACGTGTTTAAGGCTATAATACTCTTCCGCCTCCCCTTTCCCCCCAACATATGCCTCTGCTAAAATTAAATAAAAATTTTGTTTAAAATATTATGTGTTAGCAGGAGTACATAAAGTTCGATGGAAAGAGGAGTATCGAACTCTAGTAGCTTTGGACGGATCGTGCGGTTTTGTTAATTGTTGTAGCCAGTATGGTATTGAAAATGAAAATTTCACAAGTGCCGAGGCTCGAATCTCATCACAGTGTACTGTCGGTCTATTCATGAACTTATTTTTCGGCTCACCTACCCTGACATGAAAGAGTTATCTTTTTTTATTACATGTATGGTGAGTTATTTGTAGCAACACTCGCCGGCACCGGACTGATAGGCACCCAAATTTAGGCAAATTTAGACAAATTGACATTCGGATAAAGGCACCCGGACAAATAGGCACTCAGATGTATAGACACCGGATACTTAAGCACTAGGTTTTTTAATTTATTAAAAAAATTGGGTTCGATTGTCCCCAAACTGGGGAGGGGGAATTTTACCATAAAATGTTCGTACGTTCAAAACTGCTAAAGATTTGTTGGCATCTCTATTACACTAGCATCTCTGATGTTATGTGTTAGCTGCAGCGAGCGCAGTAACGCGAACAAGAAAGCGTAATTTGGAACATTAATTCACCACAAATAATTTCGGAAAAAAATGCTAAATCCAATCCCCCCCCCCCCTCCCCCAACGGTCCAATACGAATGAAGTGTCCCAGATTTAAAACAAACGATACAGAATTTGAGGGCAATTCATCCCAATTAAATGAAGAAGAAAAAATTCAAACATTGGTGCCTATTTGCCGGCGTCTGTATGTCTGAGTGCCTATTTTTTTTTCAAGGCGCCTAAATTGGGGTGCCTATGTGTTAGGTGCCTACCTTATCCGGTGCCAATGTGTCCTACATCCAGAGACTAAATACCGCTTAATATAAGCTACACGCGAAATTCTTTATGTTCTCCTGGTCTTTCGAGTAGTATTTTTGGAAAGCAGAGAGACGAGAGTCGAAGTATGGAAAGAGGTGGATTCCAAGATCACACCGAGATGCCTCCAACCATGACAGGGCGCAATGTCAAAAATACCAAGATAGTTGCTCACACCACTAAGCCTCCGTGGCCAAGATGACCGCGAGTAACTGACAACAAAGGCATCATTCGCGACCCTGGCAATTTCAGTTGCTGAACTTGTGAAATAGGTATTTTGTGGCCGGAAATAAAAAATTCCTAGGGACCGTACGTAAATATCGTCGCTCAAAGTCAGATGTTTTTCAACCTCCCCCCCCCCCTACTCCCCCAGCACCTGTGAACTTGTGTTCTAAATTTTGCAACCTTCCCCCATAAAAATGACGGGATAAGCGCCGACATTATTTCCTCACTCTTCATTACCGACGAAGAGGGAAAACATTTGGAAAATTAATAATTTTCTCCATTTTTTATTTCGTTTTTGGGGTTGGTTGTAACTGTAAAAATTACTAGGAAGAGCTTTTTTTTTAAGAAATTACTTTCAACATTTTTTTAATACTGTAAGAAATAAAATTAAATGTCACAAAGGCATGCTCGGGGAAAAAAGTTATATGACGTCAGAAATTTTGAAATTTTGAGACACCCCCAGTTCCCCTTGACCGAAATTGTCACACTCGGCATAGGCCCTCTCCCCTCCCCATTCCTCGCGTGAACGTCATACGGCACTCTAGCAACGGCATCCTAATGTACCCTGGGTACGGGAATTTAAGAATTATAATAATCCATAAACGTAGTCATGGTAACACATGAAAGCAACCTTGAGACGTGTGAGCCTGTGAATCTGGTAAAACAACCATGGTCTCGGAAAGCGTGGATAGTGTGTTTTACCAATTTTGGGTTCAACCAGACTCCGCAGTTCGCCGAGCCAACTAACTACACGCATGCCATCCACATCAATCATGCCAGATCGTTTTTGACGTGACCGTAATCGATGTTAGTACACGCTGCTGGGGCCTCGGTTGTATGAACAGTAAGTACGTATGCGTGTATGGCTTTCGTCATACTTTTTCTCTAATGTCGTACATACGAAGTCATTTTGTTGCAGAACGGCGGCAGAGCTCAAGTCTAGAAGGAGCTGATTTAGGAAGGAAAGAGGATCCTAGCAAAGTCCGTACAATGCTGTGCCGACCAGGGAAGTCGGAGAGAGTAATAAGCTCCTTCAGCGACTATGGGATCTAATCTGGACTTTATCTCTGCCTCTTACGATAATTGGACGTTTCCAGGAATCCTTGGGTATTCCCTTCAGTTCTTAAAGGGACACCCGGCCTACCTTATAACATTCCGCCTGCCTTAGCACAGCCACGCGGAGATTGCCATCCGCGTATTTACCAGAGCCAAGGTCGGCTGGGGTGGTAGCTACGTTCCTCGCAGCGAGAAACGTAACTGCTGTCTCGGTTGGCTTTGGGAATAGTACATGAAACAGCATCAACTTAAAGACTGTGTCGTGACAAACCGGAATGATTCTCGTATTTTAACGTCACAATTTAAAATTTTCTAGGCTATTGTCTTATAATTTTGCTTCAGCGATCTATTGGAATAATTCATTTTAATTTTTACCACATTAGTTTTTTTAGAATTTTGATATCATGGTAATTATTAGAAAATTAATATATGCACACACAGAAATGAAACGTCATGATTATTGTAAGCGCGCAAAACATCATTACAGCAAATAAAGTTAACAATTATTCAACAGAAAATCTCCTAGACGCCACATTTTAAAACGAATTTCTACTAAGGGATTGACTAACGGCAAGTAAATAGACCTTTGGGGCCTGATGTGGACGTGGATCGAGAAAAATGGCGCTGGGAGGTCTATCCCTTTAACTTCTTTCTCCTTCATAAGCGTCTGGTAATGATCAGAATTAAACCGGTTCACAAGCTAAAATGACTTAAGAGTTCCCATATATCTTTAATTTTATTATGAACGTTGGGGTTCAAAAGCGTATACAACTGTGAATGTATTTTTTTAAAGGGCAATTACATCCATTTTGACATGCATGCTTTACTTTTGGATCATTTACACAATAACAAAACACAAGAATTGCGGTAAGAGTACGTTACGTACGTCCGATACAACAATTTAATTATTGCATCACCAAAACACGATATGGAGACCGCCATTGTTTTGCTGGAACGCGCAGAAATTAATGCCGACAGATGTCACTTTTCGATTTCGACTCGCAGCCGATTGAGGTAGCTCTATTGGCTGTGAGAGCTCGAGCGTCTGACGGCCTTAGCTGGCCGACAGCTGTAGTGGCCAGCTAAGGCCGTCGGACGCTCGAGCTCTCACAGCCAATAGATCTATCTCAATCGGCTGCGAGTCGAAAACGAAGAGTGACATCAGTCGGCATTATTTCTGCGCGTTCCAGCAAAACAGTGGCGGTCTCCGTATCGTGTGTTGGTGCTGCAATAATTAAATTGTTGTATCGGACGTACGTAACGTATTCTTACCGCAGTTCTTGTGTGTTATTGTGTAAGTTATCCAAAAGTAAAGCATGCATGTCAAAATGGATGTAATTGCCCTTTAATCGTATGATTGAAATTTCTGGATAAGTTGCTGTGCCAAGAAGCACCGATGGGGCAGCCACTTCACGACCACATCATCTTACCTTTCATCATCCTTTCATCACGCGTAGGCCAATTTTCATACCACTCTCCTTTTCGATCGAAATTATACATTTTAATGAGTTTTAAAGCGCATTAAAAATGGATTATGGCTTATCTTCATGCATACATGCATAATGTATGTTTATGCAAACCCCTTATTTAGCGTTTAAGTATCTAAACGCAAAAAAAAGTATAAATTAACTCTGAATGTTCTACTCCATAAAGGAAGAGATTTCGATTTGGTAGACTAAGCTTCACTTAAATTTTTATGACGCATGCTTGTACAAAATTAAGCGCGGCGAGTTTTTGATACGAAGTATGTCTTAATATCAGGTTGTAAAGTTGAATTACAAAGCTGCGAGCGGTGCCATGTGACAAAAATTATTCATTCCTGTAAACGAAAAAAAAACTACAGAAACATGAAAGGTCAATGAAAAATTATAAAGTTTGTTACGAGGTCACGCATCAAGGTCGTCTGAAGGCCGTTTAGAAACAAATATGGTGGAAATTCATTGCCGCTTAATGATTCTAAGCCATGAAGCCGAGATACAACGGGTATACGATAGCAGAACACATTCCTAAACTGACTGGACACCTCACCGATGTCCCCAAACCTCATCAGAGTTGTTCCTAAACGAAACGCACACTGAGTTTTTTATGAGGTCACTGATGAAGCATTGGGCTCATCGGCTCGCTCGAGCTGGTTTTAGCCGCTGAATACAAAGACTGAAGACGGCGAACCTACAGTTTTATTTCGTTAGGATTATTTATGCAGATTGTCGTCACACAGACCATTCCTTGTAATCTAAAACAAGTACTCATTTAGTTCGCTGGACTAACGTATATATATCGGTGGGAATTTAACTTAAACTGCTTAAAAACACCCTTGACAACACAAGCATGATGGTGAACATATGCTAATGTGTACGATAAATTATCTAGCCCGTTCATAAAAGAAAGAAATGTGACGTCACTTTTGATGGTACTGGCGTAATCGAGTCGGATCAACTGCTAATCTTTCCGATTGCTGCACACTCGACACAATGGCGTAGTCCAGCATCTGAAGCGATGTTTGTGCTTTAGACACAACAGTGTTGGCCAGTGTCGGAAGCGATGTTTGTGCTCGTGACACAATGGTGTTAGCCAATATCGGATGCGATGTTTGTGTTCTGGACACAGTGGTGTTAGCCAGAATTGGAGGCAGAGATTGTGTTCTTGACACTATGGTGCTGGCCAGTTGTTGGTGGCGATATTTGTGCTCTTGACACACTGGTGTTGGCCAGCTTGGAGGCGATGTTTATGCTCATGACACAATGGTGTTGGCCAACTTCGGAGGCGAAATTTGTGCTCTTGACACAATGACGTTGACCAGTGTTGGAGGCGATGTTTGTGCTCTCGACACAATGACGTTGGCCAGCATCGAAGGCGATGTTTGTGCTATTGACACAGTGTCGTTGGCCAAGGTCAAAGGTGATGTTTGTGCTATTGACACAGTGGCATTGGCTGGCCAGCTTTAGAGGTAATGTTTGTGATCTTCACTCAACGGCATTGGAGCCATGTTTGTGCTCTGGACATAGTGGTGTTGGCCATAAATGGAGGCAGAGATTGCGCTCTTGATACAATGGTGTTGGCCAATGTTTGAAGTGATGTTTGTGCTCGTGACACAATGGTGTTGGTCATCTTTGGAGGCGATGTTTGTGATCTTGACACAAAGTATTGGCAAGGGCACAGGCAATGTTTGTTCTCTTGACACAATGGCATTGGCCATTGGCAGAGGCGATGTTTGTGCTATTGATAGAGTGGCATTGACCAGCATTAGAGGCGATGTTTGTGATCTTCACACAATGGCGTTGGATAGCGTCGGAGCGATGTTTGTGCACTTGACACAATGGCTTTCGCCAGCGTTGGAGGCAATATTTGTGCTTTTTAGACAATGGTATTGGCCAATGTCAGGGATGATGCTCCTGACACAGTGGATTTGGCTAGCATCGTAGGTGGTGTTTGTGCTCTTGACACAATGGCGTTGGCCAGCTTCTCAGACGAAGTTGTGCCGTTATGGCACAATGGTGTTGACCAGCTTCCGTCCCAAGTTTTGTGCTTATGACACAGTAGCGTTGACTAGCTTCGGAGGTAATCCTGTGCTCTTGACACGATGGTGTTGGCCAGCATCAGAGACTATGTTTGCACTCTTGACACAGTGGCATTAAACAGCTTCGGGGGCCAAGTTTGTTTACTTGACAAAATGAAGTTGGCCAGCTTCTGAGGCAACGTTTGTTCTCTTAGGACAATGGGTTTGGCCAGCGTTAGAATAACGTTTACGCTCTTGGCACAATGGCTTAGGCCAGCTTCGGAGGTGGTGTTGGTGCCTCTGACGCAATGGTGTCGGCCAGCTTTGGAGGCGATGTTCTGGTCTTGACACAACGGCGTTGGCCAACATCAGAGGAAACACTGAAAAATGACGTCACACACGCATGGCCGCTTACTTCCTTCCTTGCTGGTGGAACGGGTTGGCTTGAGATAACCTTTTGCAATGTTGACGTTGGGTCTTGTTTGACAGTAAAGAGAAAGAGGGAGAGAGAACGAAAGATCTAGAGAATAGTATTGATTCGTTGGCGTCGGTTTTTTCTTGCATTTTTCTGGAGTTTCGTGTATAGTCGCGTGCATGTGCCTGCCTCCAAGTTCAGGAAAAGGACGAAATAAAAAGAAGGCCGCCTGTTTTTCGCTAACGATCGGCGGGAAATAACACTGGTGTGTCTTTCATTCTTCTCTTGTAGGTTTTCCTGGAAAAACAGTTATGGGGAAAAAAAAGTTGAAGGTCTAACCACCTTTCAAACGGAGAGTTGTTGAATAAGTTTTAAGAGTTGAAAATGACTGCAAGGTTAATGGCCTGGTAAACAAAACGAAGTGACAAATCTATTGACCTGATGAAAGAGAGCTACAGAATGGTAAAGTCAGATTTGTAAGACTTGTCGTCAACCGTTGACGACAAGTCTTATAAATCTTACGTTCCACGGGTAGATGCCGTAATAAAAAAAAATCAACATGGGTAAAGCTCTGCAAAGTCTATAGCAGTAAAGTAAATAATTGCATAATTGGGGAAATCGTACAATAATAACAGTTAAGATTCAGGAAACCGTTATGATAATAGACGAATAAATGCCAATTTTAGAGAATGGTCGTTAAATAATAAATAATAAATAAAAGAATATTGTATTAAACAAAAGCAAGAATTTATAAATTCTTGACAAAAGTAATCGGGATACCGGAAGGGCTAGCATGTCACCACTAACACTGGTTCCAAAATAAAGAGTAAACAGGAAGTCTGAGCTATACATAGAATATATAAAACACATATTTCATTCACACACAAAATGTAAAGTATTCTAAAAAAACACTTCATAAAATCTGAAAGGTCGAATTTTTTTTAGGTCCCTTTTAAATCGTTGTATATGGCCCCGAGCGGGTACAGTAGTGGTTGAGTAAATAAAAAAATATCACCTCACAATTTTCGGTGACCCCTGAAAAAAAATATTAAGTTCCCCCTCCTACTTTAGGACCGGAAATAATCTGACCAACCTCCCAATCGCCCCCCCCCCCTCCCGAAATTGAACATGGCTCAGTCCGGGTGATTGACTTGTTCCCAACTATGTGAAACTGCGCCCAATTTTCGAAACATTTAAAGATGTCTTTGTTAAAATTTTTTTGTATCTACAGTAATTGCAATGGGTTAACTTTTGATTTGGTGAATGAAGTTTTGTAAGATGAGATTTTCTCGTAGACGCCAATTTAGGAAGCGTGTTGGCAGACCCACATGATAGTTCATTTTAACTGAAGACTGACAATTTTAAAATGTTGTGAAAACTTTCTTTGGGGGTGGCGGAGGGAGGGAAATAAGAAACAAGAGTATTTTTAGAAATCTTGAATTCCGCAGGTGCCATTTTCAGACCTAAAATTGTTTTTTCCTCCATTTAGGTTAGTGTTTATTTACTAACCCCCCCCCCCTTCTCCCCGTCTTAACAGGGCTCGAAAAATTCAGACTTTTTTCCTATATTTTTCTCCAGCATTCCTTCACTCCCATCCCACTCTTCACCCTTCCCCCCCCCCCCAACCTCCCCCAGTTTGCTTCATTGCTTGACGCGTTGCACTTGTTTCTGGCAATTTTGTTTTGTCCTTTAAAAAATTCGCATTTATTCGCCTAATTCATTCGGGTTTTTTGGTTTTTAAATGATTTTTTTTTTAAATTGTATTATCCACCCTCTTAACCGTAAATCCCCAGGAGTATGTTAAAGAATGCCTTTGGTGTGGGTTGGTGGTGATAGTTCATCACAACACACTACATTACAATCTCATTTAATACCTGGCGAAGCGAAGCCAAGCCACGACGCCAGCAAAACGATCGAAGCAAGAGATATCGATTATACAGCAACTCTTTAAAAACCCATTCCTACACGCTCAACGCCATAATAGTACAGCTTTAACGTATAGTTTTCCTTCCGTGGCATTTGCCATTGTGTTAGTCAGAAAGGTTAACAGAAGCAGTTTCACTAGTATGCCCTTAGTACTTGGCCCTAAAAGTGATTTATATCAACGTTTATCTAGTTAGTGGTATAATGGGCGGTTCTTAGAATATGGCACAGGAAGTAAACACCAGTTGTCGTTCCGGTTTCGCTGGATTTATTTGTTCGACGATTCGCAAGTAGGGAAAAGAAAATTCAACTTGGTGTAGTTGGGTTTTTTTTTACGCCAAGTGCTTTTATAAACGGACCCTCAAATAAAATACTATAAAAAAATAAAGAAATGGAAGAGCCTTGACATTCCACTCCCAACGACAGTATGAAAGCACTGAAAGTTTCCCCTTAGCAAACTACTTCTCGACGTCTAATTTTTGATTCCCGTCGAAGAACGGCATGTACCCGTCAGCGGCTCCCTTTGCATGGATTGCAGAAGAGGCTGCTCACAAGTTTTTTTTCTCAGGTGGCATTGCTGTCATGATGAGGATACCTCCCTTGCTAAGTTACAGTATTAATAACGTAGACTAGCTGGTAATTTTTCTAACGGCATCATGGTCGCATTTACGTATCGATGGCTTCCTTTACTCAGATTGCACAATTTCGTGTGAACTATTTCTCATTACTGTCACTAGCCTACCGATGATGAAACCTTTTTCGCTTACGGTTGTTATAATGTAAATGTTATGTAATTAAAAATAAACTCTGCTTGTGTACATTTTTCGATGAGCATACTGTATGTACAGAATTCCTGAACCAGGTAGTCCTGAATATGGTATAGGCCTATACTACGCCCAGAGGATAGTCCTGGGTAATGTAGTGGTGTTACTGCAAGTGAACGCCTATTGTGGAAGACATTTGCTACTCCCATTAGGTCCATATTTTGCTCATAGTTTGCTGATTTGTGCACCTAAGGTCTAACATTGTATAGGCATACATCGTATAGGCCTACACTGTATAGCTCATGTAGGCCTTCCTTACTGTATATACAGCGTATCTATATACTTACTTATCGCCACGCCGACGACACTTAGAATAAGAATAAGACGCCGCTAACAATGTAGAAGCCTAATAATGGCCACAGAAGACGAAACAATGCCTTCCAAATAGGAAAACAGTAGCCTCAATAACGCTGGCTTAGAATAGCCAGGCTGGCTATTAGAGCCAAGGTGAATTTATTTTCAAGGTTGGTTGAGTAACAATAACTGCATGCACGTTTGTTTTGCGGGCTTGGTATCAATACAGAGAAAATAGAATGGGGGTGGGGTGCAGGTGCGTTTTCATTTCGTGCTGCCCAGTGTAGTATTTCACTCGTGCATGAGCAGATGATCTGCGTGGGTACAGCCAGTTCATATTAACGTCCTTTTCAACTGCTAAGGTTATTATTCGACATTGAAGGAGTGGACACATGGATAAGGGCGCTATGTCGGTGATCTGAAGACGTTTGGGTTGCCAGTTCGAATCTGGGTCATGCCCTCCGACAAAATGTAAGTGTAAAAAGTTGGCCAGTGATGGTTTTCGTTGTTTGGCTCGCTTTCCTCTTTCCTTTGCTTATCTCGGGGTGAAGACGAAAGTTTTGCTATGAAATGTGTAGGATCTTTTACATGGTACAGTCAACAGAAGCACGAGCACATTGTCACGACCCTTATCTTCACGAATGCGTAGAAGTGGGGTGCTTCCAATCTTGAACACAGAACCAGAAATAAATAATATAGTATATCAACTGATTGAAATCATGATATGTGTATGTTATGATATGCACCTATTTTCCATATATGCAATTGAATTATTAGGTCGGTATCGATTTTCTATGAACTGAGAGTATTGAACCCCATATATAGTTTCTATGAACCCCCCTCCCTCCTCCACTGAGAGTATTCATAAATTAATGATCTCTTCCCAAACTCCCTCTCCCTGTCCTCCCAGCCATAAGTATGGTCTCTAAAGGGAGTTCATCTGTCTTCTTGGGATTCATCGTTGGCACGGAAACAACTTAGGCCGTCCGCGCACTGAGCGACTATGCCGCGCGGCCAGGTTGTTGCAGCCAATGAAAATGATTAGTGCGTGGTTTTACATAAACGGTAAGCATTCTCATTGGCTGCAGCGACCTGGCCGCGCGGCCAAGTCGCTCAGTGCGCGGGCGGCCTTAACGGTAGCCTGTCTTGTAGTCTCATGGGTTTTTAATGCACATGGACAGACTTTGTAGAATTTAGCCATTTATGGCAATGATACAGTCAGTGGCAGATTTGGACTGCATGCCAGTTCAAAGCCAGCTAGAGCTCTGGGGGAGCATTGCAAGCTTCCCCAGCTGGTCTTGGGCAGAGCCCCTGAAACTATTACATTTTTAGCTTTTTGTACTGCTTTTTCTGGCTTCTCGAGGGCATGCTTGTAGACAAGCCTAGGCCATAAATCAACCCATGTTGTCCAAATGTTCATTCAGCAACCAACCAACATTGCGACTCACTTTTGAAGAATGCTATGTTCCGTGTGGGGCTTCGGGGGAAAAAGTGACCCGTCGGACCCTCTTGGGGAATTTACTTTCACTTTTGGGGCTGAAGGAGGATGCGCTGGCAACCAGTGTACCCACCTAAATCAGCCAATGAATACAGTATGGTATTTCTTGCCCCTCATTACAAGCTGTTGTGTTGATTCTTTCATATAAAGGAACCCCATCAACACGTCCACCTGTATTCGAGGGGAACTGTTCTTCATTCATGTATGCATTTAATATGCAAAGTGCAAACGGATCTTGCAGAACAACACTCACAGACCATTGTGGATCCTACGTCCGTATTTCTTGGTATTTCAAATACTGCGTACCACTCAAAGCGAGTACGATAACCTGAGAAGCAGTATAAGCTGTAGATTCACATTGTAAACATCCCGTAAACGTTTCGCAGAACGTATTCTCAGGCGTCAGAACTCTGACGTCATTTTCACGCGTCACCGAGAACGCCGTGTTCCTTCCAAGCTGGCTAGCATTCTCTTCTTTTCCACTGCACTCCACCTGTAAGCAGCAGCAAGCAGCATCCGTTTATTAGTTGTGCTGGCATTAGCTATTCAAAGTTGGGACGGTTGGTGATAAATTTAGACCCGTTCGCATGCAAGCCCTTGCCTGGGGCCATACCAAGCAATCCTTGCTCAGCTCTTACTGCTTCTACTTCGGTTGTTATAAACTCGACGTCCAAGGGTGGAAGCAGTTGTGCCGCAGGATTAACGTGGCCAGGGACGGTCCATTGTTCGTTTGTGGATATGCATACTTGGAGGGACGGATGAACGGTAGAAAGTATGGGGAGGTTGGAAGGATAGAGCTGAAAGACGTGTGGTGCATAATAATCAACAGAAGGAGACGGCCGAGCAAGGTTGCCGGTTTTTTCTTTCTTTTTTTTTCCGTGTTTAATTTTTTTCCACGTCAGATTGACTGTGTTTCGTGGCTGGTGAAAACTGATTTGTTTTGTGAAAGATTAGGTGTTGTTGAGGCGTAATTATAGATATTTTTAAGGTCTGGGAAATTGATCAGTTTCACTGCTGTACTCCAACCGACCTCTCATAGTTATTAAACCTTTGAAGCCAAGTGAGAAATTTGTTAGTTTTTTTTTAAATAAATAAACTGGCACATAACTATAAATCTCCTATTAACAGCCCTGGCGAAGCTACGACCTCCTCCCCCACCCCCGTTTCCCACCCCCAAATTGTTTCAATGTCAGGTATCGTGAAATTGCCTAGTTATTTCACGATTTCTGACCTTAAAGCATTTTAGATCATAATTTTTCTGCTAGAAATTGACTAAAAGCTTCATACACTCAAGTTAATCACTGTTTCATCCCAATCGTGGTTTTTCTGCACCAAAATTAACTAAAAAGCTTCATACATAAAGCAAACGTAATAAACTAGTTAACTAATAAACTAAGTTCCTAAACAAAGCTTTGCGTTAATGTTAGACATTCCCATATCACGTACGTGAATGATCGCATAAACGCCGAATTTCTCGCGATGGAGTTAGGCCTAAACACCCCCCCCCTCGGCGCGGGGGCGGGGGCAAAAGTAAGATTCTAATTTTTTTTTTTTTTTTTTTTTTTTTTTTTTTTTTAATTTTAACAGCCCATAGGCGTTCTATACACAAGTTACGGCAATAAACGGTAGCCGAGTGTACGTAAATTATTATAGCAAAATGCTGAACGTGTTGAGGCACCATGAAACTTATCCATGTGTTGATGTTAGGTGACGCGGTGGTGTTATTAATTTTCTCATTCTAGTATACAGGGTGTAACTGAATGGTTTGTACAAACTTTGAGGGTGTGGTCTATGACCAAATGTAAGACAAAAAAGTCCTATAAACATGGGTTCGGAAATGAACCCGTTTTTAGTTACAGCCCCCCCCCCCCAAAAAAAAAAGTTCGGGGTAAAAAGTTGAAACATGTTCATAACTTTCATCAAACCAATGCAATTTTGGACATAATTCCTGCAATTTCAGTACTACACAATAATGTTAGTTTGAGGTCTCACAGCTTGGGAAACAAAGGGGGGGGGGGGGGCTTTATTTATTGAAACAAACATTACGTCACCATGCAGAGCACCAATACCAATAAGGCATCGTCTTCATTTCAGAAGTGAGGAATTTGTAGGTTTGCGGTTGCAACTCTTGAAGCAGACAGCTACACGTATCTGGAAGAATATTTCTGAAGTACGCAAATGTGTCCTATTTTAGTGTAATGTTTTTTTTTTTTCACAACAGACCAAAACAAACACAACTGTATACGTGCTGTTGTTGCTGGGTAGCCACGAAGTAGGCCTACCTACCGGGTTCATGGTCATTTTTGGGTCACAAGCTCAACTTTGTAGAAAAGCTGGAAAAAAGATTTACCGAAGAGGGCTGTTACTCGGAAAAGATGCATTCCAGACTAGATGGCGTTTTTTATTGTTTTGGTGTCTACTAGGATCCGTCATTAAAGTTTAGTCAGACTCATCTAGTTACTTGTACTAATTGGCGATGTAATGGGTTTTTTTTTCAATTATTATGCCCCCCCCCCAACCTCTCCCCCTCCCCTAAGTTGTGAAACTTTGCATTGACATTAAATTATGAAGTAATGTGAGAATGCAAGAATGAGATTTCAAATTGCATTGTTTTGGAAAACTTAGGTGGAAGTTATGAAAAATTTTCAACTTTTTACCCCGAATTTTGGGGGGGCTGTAACTAAAAACGGGTTCATTTCAGGGCTCATGTTTATAGGACTTTTTTGTCTTATATTTGGTCATAGACCACACCCTCAAAGTTTGTACAGACCATTCAGTTACACCCTGTAGAGGCTGATAAGACGACAGTCCACTTTCTGATCTTTGTATAAAAGCAAACAAACCCGTTAGCTTAGACTCGTTACAGACTCGTTTTTCACAGGTTGATCACCGAGTTGATATCTGTCTTCCACTGCGTCATTCGACCCAGAAACAAAGAAACTTACTAGAAAAGTTTTAATGCTAAACAAGAGCTGAGTTCACACAAAGTGCTGTAAAAAAAAATATGGAACATGCTCAGGATTAAACTTGTTACTTTATGGCTTACATTAAATATTTGAATAGCCTAGGAAATGTGTCAGGTTTAAAGGAACAAATTTTCTTGAGTCTCACGCATAACTGATCAGTGGCATTCGGACGTGATTGGGGTCTAAAATTTTTCTGTAATAATAAAATTGCTTTTGATTAAGTTATGGATCAATTTATGAAGAAACATTTCTTTAAATTTAAATTGTTAGTTTAGCGTTAAAGTTGGTTACGACCCGCTCTCGTAAGAACCTAAAACCATTTTAAAAAAAATAAGATTCAAAACTGTCGGAGATATCAGCTTCGCCTATTTGGTTAGTCATGGTTTGCCATGGGTAAGGTTAGTGAGATTGTTGCTAGGGCTTTCTGACGTTTGGCCATTGTAAAAAGGAGACAAAATGAGCCTTAAAGTTAGGGCTCTTAAAGTGTTCGTTCGTCCATTGCGTGAATCTGCGAGCCAGGTGTGGTCGCCATTACTCTTGGGGGGACATCGACAAGATCATGCATGTCCAGCGTCGTTTCACAAAGGGCATCATCGGTTTAAAGAACTTAACATATACGGAAAGACTTGTGGTTACAAACCTCGAGTCGCTGGACTTGCCGAGTCTTCCTGCGGATCTTATCTCACCTGTAAGATTGTCAGGGGCTTCATGGAAATCGATCTATACCTCTGTTTGATTTTGCACCATGTATCAACACACGTGAACACCTCTTTAAATTGGTTGTACAAGCTTCGCACCGTGTTTATAGTCAAAGAACTTATTTTCCTTGAGACTTTGTTCCCTCCTGGAAGTCCCTTCCAGAGGCTGTGGTCACTGCTCGCAGCCCAAAACATTTTCGGTCAATCATGTCAAAGAATTGCTTGAAACCTTTCTTGAAACGTCCTGAGTTTTATTGGTTAATTCGTTTTTAGCTCTGTTGTCTTTTTTAGTTTAGCTTTCCCGTGGAACTTAGTCAAGGCTGGCTGTTAGTGATCCTTGCATCCTTGCCAAACCTGTTGCTGTTGCGGCAAAATCTTAATATTCTTATCAATTTTATTATTCTAACATCGCCGTAGCTGAAAATGAAAGCTGACACGCCTTTCTGCATTTCTGATTGAAATTCTAATTTTCATTGTTATCGTGGGTGGAATTCAGAAAAAAAAAAAACCTAGCCCTAATTTGAAAAACTGCTGCTACATTTGCCTTGGGTTTGGTCACTGTCATGTTCACTGTCCTGATTTCAAAAACTTCTAGGTCAACATTACACAATTCCGTAAGTAATTCTAAAGTGTAAAATTCACAACTTGAACCGTTACAAGGTAAACAAGGTTTCACTCGTGTTTTAGACTGCCTGTTTAACGGCTGTCATGCATGTAAAACATACCAACACTGATCTGGTTTCCATAAATTTAACTGTTTTAATTTGCCGTCGCGGGTGCAGGAATTTGACGCTGGAAGTTATTAAGTGCCTCAGGAGTATGAAGTAAATTTTGACGTGAGTTGTTCCAGCTAAATTATTAATTCATGGCCTTGCTGAGCCGGTTCATACCGCTATCTTCCTACATTTCACCAAAGGCCAGCGAGACATAATTTAGAAATTGCATGACGTTCATTCTCCTTTGTTTTATAATTAATAATGCCAAAAGTTCACGGGTGTTTACTGAACAACATCATAATGAAAATTTTACTTTTTTTTCCCCCCTTGCCACGCCAAGCCAGAATGTTATTAGGCTGTTGGGTTTCCAGGCCTTTGATAAAAGTAGACAGGCCCTACATTTGCAGTAGAAAGTGGTTATTTACGAATTTAGGTAGAGCCTTCCTGCAATGAATCACTTTGCGTTAGATGTATGATGGAACAGGGCGAGAGGATAAATGTTGTTCCCAAAGCTAATAAACTGGCACCTAATGGTGATTGACGATAGTGCAGCGTTATAATGTGTAGTTGTCAAAATAAAAAAATTTGCAAGCTAGAGAGAAGGGGAAAAAACTCGTTATTGTTATTGATAATTTATGCATGGTGCAATGTAAGAACTTGGCCCCTAGTAAATTAATAATTGGTGTGGATCTGTATCTAGCCCTTGTGATTTTAATAATAGCGATCAGGGACTTGTATGTGGCTTAATGGCACGTTGACAGGTAGGGCATTAGCGACAACCACCGTCACAGTGCAGTGGTTTGGTTTAACTACAGTCTTGGCTAGTGGAGGAAAACCATTATTTAAAACTTTTAAAATCTAAATTTGATACAGAATTTACAACTCACAGGAACCACAGATTTGAAGCGGTTTTTTTTAACGCTTCATTTTCTGCATAATTGGTTTTTTTTTATTTTGTTTTAATTTTTTTGGACAAATCTGAAGCTGTTTTAGGAAAAGAGGCTATAAGATTCGTATTTTCATCCAAAATGCGTATCAAATTATCAGATACTTTTTTTTTAATGACTGTAAGTGATATTTTTTAATTAATCGTGACCCAAAACGCGGCCCGGTCGAATGCTTTATTCTGTTGATGATGCTGGAACAAGACGGTTCTAAACTTGTAATAATTTCCTAGCAAAAATCTTTCTACGTTCCAGTTGAGGAATAACGGGACAGGTTTTTTCCCTCTCCTTACCCTAGTTAATTACGCTACATTGTATGTGGGAATTACCTAATTATTCCGGTTTAGTGTCAGTTAGGCAACAGTTCAACAAAACATGCGTGCTCAGTAAAGTTGTGGTACAGCTATTTATTACCATTTTCACTTTTTTTTTTATCATAGCCGTTGTACATAGATTAAGCCTATTTACTATCGTTTACCGCTGTTTACAAGTCACAGTGCAATCGTGTGTTAGAAAGAAAAGAAAAAAAAGATACAATTTATGTCGGTTTGGTATGCAGAATAATACGCAAGCGGTTTCAACCTGTGATGTTGATGATAATAAGTTGAAGGTGATGGTGCATTAGTCAGCTGTCTTTGGCAGTAGACACTGTCTGGTTGGGGTACTGGCGAAACAAGTTTTCAACTCGAATATGTAAATTTACATAACGCTGACAAGCAATGCGACTTAGACCAAGTGTCCGTTTGCAAATGGATTACAGGAAAAACAACGCCCCTGGTAAAGGTTGGTGGAGAAGAGGAGAAAGTCCCATAATTACATTGACTTTGCCCGAAGTGAAGGTCATGGTCGTAGAATCCGAGAAAAATTTGAATTGGCGTAAAAGTAGCCTTACCACACTTCTGCTTTACGCCGATTTAAATTCGCCGAAATGGGGAATTCGTATTGGTGTAAAGAAGAAGTGTTTATCACAAAACGGGGAATTTAAAATGGCTTAAAGGAGAAGTGTTGCCGTTGTAATGAAAATTTGATGCTGTTGCCATGGGGAACTTGAAATGGTATAAAGGAGAAGTGTTGTGGCCTTAATGAGGAATTTGATGTTGTCGTCTTACTAGAAAATTTGAAATGGTGTAAAGGAGAGTGTTGACACCTTAATGGGGAAGTGTTGTTGTTGTCATGCGGAATTTGAAATGGTGTAAAAGGAGAAGTATTGTCGCCATATTGGGGAATTTGATGTTGTCATCTTAATGGGGAATTTGAAATGCTGTAAAGGAGAAATGTTTACCACCAAACGGGGAATCTGAAATGGTTTAAAGGACAATTGTTGTCGCCGTAATGTGGAATCTGATGCTGTCACTGTAATGAGAAATTTGGTGCTGTCTCGCCATGGGGAATTTGTAATGGTGTAAAGGGGAGGTGTTGACGCCGTAATGAGGAATTTGATGTTGTCGCCGTAATGCCGGAATTTGAACGCACTGGTGTAAAGGAGAAGTGTTGTCGCCGTAATATGGAGTCTGATGCTGTCACTGTAATGGGGAATGTGATGTCGTCTTAATGGGGAATTTGAGTGGTGTAATGAAGAAGTGTTGTCACCGTAACGAGGAATTTGAACAAACTGGTGCGAAGGGGCAGTGTTGTTGTTATGCGGAATTTGAAATGGTGTGAAGGAATGTGGTCGCTGTAAAGAGGAATCTGAACTGCTGAAAAGGAGAAGTTGTTGCGGTAGTTGGGAATTTGAAATGGTGTTAAAGGAGAAGTATTGTCGCCATATTGGGGAACTTGATGTTGTCATCTTAGCGGAGGATCTGAAATGGTGTAAAGGAGAGATATTATGCGATATGGGATTTTGAATTGCTGTAAATAAAAGAAGTGTTCATCACCAAACGGGGAATTTGAAATGGTTTAAAGGAGAAGTGTTCTCGCTGTAATGAGAAAGGTGTTCTTGCCATGGAGAATTTGAACTGGTGTAAAGGAGATGTGTTGTCGCTGTAATGAGGTATTTGATGTTGTTGTCTTAATAGGGAATTTGAAATGGTCTTAATAGGGAATTTGAAATGGTGTAAAGGAGAGGTGTTGTCACTATAATGAGATATTTGATGTTGTTGTCTTAATGTTGTAGAAATGGTGTAAACGAGATGTGTTGTTGCTGTAATGAGGTAGGCTATTTCATGTAGTTGTCATAATGGGAAAACGAACTGGCGTAAAGGAGAAGTGTTGTTGCCATAATGAGGAATTTGATGCTGTCGTCATGAAGAATGTGGAATACTGTGAAATAGTGTTTCGCCATAATGAGGAATCTGACGTTGTCACCGTAATGGAGAATTTGAACGAACTAACTATAGTGTAAAGGCAGAATTTTTAATAGTGTAAAGGAGTGTTGTCGCCGTAATGGGGAATCTGAATTGTTGAAAAGAAGTTGTTACTGTAGTTGGGAATCTGAACTGTTTTAAAGGAGAACTGCTGTCACTGTAATGAAGAGTTGAAGTGGGTTAAAAGAGAAGTGATGTCATCGTTATGAGGAATTTGATGTTGTCGTTTTAATGAGGGAATTTGAAATGGCGTAGAGAGATGAGTTGTGGCCGTAATGGGGAATCTGAACTGGTGGAAAGGAGAAATGTTGTTGCCGTAATGCGAACCTGAAATATGTAAAAGGAAAGTTATAGCCTATTGCGTAATTTGAAATGGGGTAAAAGGGGGAGAAGTATTGTTGCCAAACTGGGGAATTTGAACCGTTGTAAAGAAGAGTTGTTGCTGTAATGGGGAAATGCAATAAATGTAAAGGAAAAGTGCTTTCGTCATAGCGGGATTGTTGAAGTGGTGTGAAGGTGCAATTGTTGAGAAAAGAATGGGAAGAGGCAGTTTGGCCTGGCAGTTTGGCACGTTCGAATTGTTGTAAAAAAAAACTTAGATAAAATTCAGAAATTCTTTTACAAATGACATAAAATCTAAAAAAAAATAGGCTAATTCGAAGAATTACTCATCCGAACACGGCAGCCGGCTAAATTTAGCAAAAGAAGGTATGAAGGAATCGGCACTGATCTGATGTTTTCTGCCTTGAGTTTTCTTCTGGCTACTATTTTAGAATATACATATATCCCTGAAAAGCTGTTGACTGTTGGCAGATGTTTTGATAGCAAATCAGAGACTGTCTTATAAGCTATCTCGCGATAGAATGGGCTTCTGTGCACTTTGAGGCCCTGTCAAACGGCCAAGCGAATCTGGCTGGCAAACACGGCCCGGCTTTTATCAGGCCAAAAGTAAAGCTCACTGAACTTGGCAATCAGAAGGTCTTGGCAACTTGTCAGGACATGGAGATACCATGTGGCTTGGCTAGGAGCACGGCGCGTGGCTCTTGCTTTGTATACAGAGGATTTGTGTTAGGGTGGACAAAAGTCCATTGTTTTTATTTATTCTTTTTTAAAGTGATTTTAAACAATTTTCGTCACAGTTTTGTTGTACTTGTTTTAATTGTTTTGAGACTGTACAACAATTAAACGAAATTAATTGGTAAGGTGTGGCGATGTTTGTCAGTGTTAATACTGGATAGATGTCAGTGGTAACATTAGACCAAAATATGGAGAATCAGTTAAACAGTTTGCTTTTTTCTGCGATATTTTGCTGTTGCCGGTCGTGATTGATAGTAAAAAAAAACCGAAGTTCCACAACATTAATAAAAAAACATGCGACAATAATAGTAGAATAACATTTCAAAACTACATCGTTTTCAAGCACAAATATTACTGCGACTAGGGCAACACGCTGACTAAATTGGAGGGGGTGGGGGATGTAGTGAGACAATTTTAGGTGGATTTCGAGAGCAAACCACGGTTTAGCCACTCGTCAACCAAATCTTTAACTCGTGTTAAAGGTACTTCACAAAACGGCGCACAGAAATGAATTAGTCCCCACATAAACAGTACGTCGGTCTTGCTTGTTATTTGTCGGTATTCCTCTGAAGCGCGCCATTTTGTTTCTTTCTGTCGATGTATCGTATACAGGTTGATCCAACTAAAGTGTTACGAGCCGATATCCTGTGAGTGGCTAATGAGAGAATAATAATGGTAGAAATGAAATGATGGGTGTGATGGGGAACGTTTACACGAGAAAAAAGGAATGACCTTGAGTTGATATTTCAAGGTCATCCTCGTCCTATCTTCCCAACGAGATGCGATACGGCTAAAGCGTAAATCAGAAAGTTGGACGCAAGCAGACAATAAGACCATCCAAGAAAACAGATTCAATATCGTATAATAAATAAAATAGGTATATTATGACAATGTTTAAGGCCGCCCACGCACTGAGCGACTTGGCCGCGCGGCCAGGTTGCTGCAGCCAATGAAAATGATTAGTGCGTGGTTTTACATAAACGGTAAGCATTCTCATTGGCTGCAGCGACCTGGCCGCGCAGCCAAGTCGCTCGGTGCGCAGGCGGCTTTAAAGATCACTCTGAACATGCTGGCGGCACTGTAGTGAATCCAACTGGCGAGAAGGCTTCCACTCCCATGCTATGCCTAATGTCGATTAAAACAATTATAAAAATTTTGTATAAAACTTGAATGGACCAAATGCTTAGTTAGGCCTGAAAAACTAAAGGTAATCCTATTGAATTGATTTTTTGTTGTAGGGGGGGGGGGGGGGGTTGCCGATGTAGAAATGACCTTCAGCTTTTTAATAACCTATCAGCAACCACCCAACAACAAACCGACAGAATTTCGTCCAGCTTGTAACCAGTTCAGCAGGGTGTGCTTACGTTTTTATTTATTTATTTATTTTTTTCAAGTTACTTATTTTATTTTTCGTCCTGCACCACTCCTAATTCAACGTAATCTTTTTTTTTTGCCGATTTTCATCTCTCTCTCTCTTTTTTCTTTTCTTAAGGTTTGAGTGGTTGCTTCATGACTAGCATAATTAAAGGGAGGAATCCCGTAGGCATTTGATTAAAAATGCACCAATGCCTGCAACTGGCCATCAGTGCTGCGCATTTCTTCAAAATGGCGGCGCCCTTTGCATTTAACCCTAACCCTCCATAACAACTCCTCCGTTACGAAATGGAAAACTGCTTTCAAACACAAAGGGTGCGTAATGGGGAAGAAAAAAAGTACAATAATAAAAAAAAATTATTTCGTGTTTTCCGTAATGAAGGGGGTAAGGCTGGCATCGCAGACTGCCTAGTCCTTCTTTGAAAATGATACTTGTCAGTTTGCAAAATCTAGGTTAGTAAACCAAGTGTAAGCTAAATCGGCGTTTGAAGCAAACCTTTTTTTTGTTTTCTGACGAAACTTAATCCGTATGGGTTTTGTCGGATTTTTAGATTTTTATTGAGTTTTATCAATTTTTTTTCTCTGCAAGTTTTTAAGATACCAGCCGTTGAAACTTGCCAGAGGTTTTCGCTGAAGCTTTCTATATCTCACCGGGATAGAACTAACATTTGGAGTAAAGACGAAACACTGTGAGCACACAGTACGTACACATCACTGTGTACCAGCTCAACCTACAGGACTTGGTACAGGCAGAGTACATTTCGACTCACAAACTACACAGAATATGTACTAACAGTACACAGTTTCATGTGGAGGCTAAGCCGGCACAGAAGCATATGACCTGTCAGCCCAAAGTGCTTTCAGAGTGCATCCCCCACCCCCTCCGCCTCCGACCATGCTTTAGGGGATGGTGGGACCCTTTGATGGTGCCATACAGTGAGGTACACAGCACCCCGAGGGGGAGGGCAGGGGCAACCTTTAGTAAAAGGGCACAGTTATGGACAGTTTTTCTGGGGGGTTTTTTTTTTTTGCTTTCGCTCTTTTTTACTCATTTCTGCCACTTTCTTAGCCTTTTTTTGGCCCTTTTTAGGCCTTTAGGCCATTTCTCAAACACCGCCGCCGGCAAATGTCGGCAAAAAAGACCTTTTCTTTTTTTGTAAAAAGGGTATTTTAAGAAAAGGGTAAAAAAGAGCACCCCCCCCCCTCCTGTTCACACCATGGTGCCCACGCCATTAGGCTTATAATTTGCAAGTCAAATATTATTAAGCCTTCTTTTATAGTAAGGCTAAATTAGGCCAAATTTGTGAAGTAATCATTGCCTAGGGGTCGGAGTGATCAGATAATCATAAGTGGAACTCCTAGTGTCCTCTAGTTGCGATTATCTGAACTAGCCATTGTCTCCCTAACATGCTTACGCAATCCCAAACTCTTCTCAACTGGCATTAACTTTCATGTTGTTACAATGAAGTTAATCAACCGACATTAACTTGCATATTGTTTCAGGTTAATTAACTTGCAATAACCACAACGGCGATTGCGACCGAGAATTCCTACTTCACTTTTAACGAGTGGTTTCATGCCGATTCGTAGGAGAGTAGACGACTGGCTATGCAAAGCCAGAAAGAAACAACTAAGCACCTAGCTAGCTAGAGCCCATGACCTTGAAAAGACGAGCTTGGCTACCGGTCCGAAAGGTTTTTGTTGTTGTCAAGGGTAGTTTTTTTTTTTATTTTTATTATTATTATTTTTATTTTTTATTTTATTTCTTCGTGTTCTTTTTCTTTGTTCCATTTCACTGCTTAAGAAAACTTGTCGTCTGCTTTCTGTCTGTCTGTACCATGTTACTTTCGTTCCATCACTTGTTTTAAAAAAAAAGGACTTAAAGAAAAACCATGCTTTGAAAAGTCCGTATATATTTTACGAGGGCCTTTAAGTTTGCAAGGGAAAGTTCAATGCCACTCAGGTGGAGGGACGGAAGGAAAAAGTTGAGTGTGTTTTTTTTCTTTCTTTCCTTCTTTCTTTTTTTAAAAGGTAGATTATTTACGATGTCCGGTTGAATTGGGCAACTCGTTTCTGTTTTACATAGATATCAAATCGGAGGAAAATGAGAGAAGAACTACGACGAATGAATGATGACCCGTTTAGATGATACGTAGCATGCCGGCTAATTACAATTTCGTCCAATTTTGAAAGTTTTAGCAGAAAGTTAGTTACAGCCTACTCCAGTAGCGTAAACCACAATTAGGCTGAGGAGGCAACCACCTCCGGACTCGCCGACTTTCCCCTCACCCTTAATGGCAGGCAACCAATATATTTATTTGTAATCATAAATTTTTTTTGTGGAAGTGGGGGAGGGGGCTCCACTGGACTGTCACCTCGTGTTGCCAAAAAATTGCATTTCTTGTGACCGGAGTGTGTGGGGGGAGGGGGAAACCTCCATTTGCCTTGCTCTTGCCTTGTGTGGTAAAGCTACATTTTTTTTTACATGAAGGGGGCCCCTTCACTGGGCTCCCGCCTCCAGGCCCCATTTTGAAGTTACGCCCTGGCCTACTCTGCAGATCCAACGTAGAATTTTTACCGTTCATGAACACAAAGTAATTCCGACGATTTCCAATCGTAGAGTCTATTACAAACCTCTTAAATACTGAAACGGCCAGTGAGCCACACCGCCAATTGAACACAATATATACAACCGAACGAACCGTAAATAAATAAAAAATATCATCATTTTATTCAGATCATAATGTTTACGAATGGATGACGTTCCTAGGTTAAACTGCATTAAAAAATTGCATGAAGAAGACAGCAACTTTGTTGGAAAACGTAGTTACAAATAATCACAGGGTGAAAATCAAGGCATGCACCCCGTATGCTACTGGGACTCAAACCAGGGTCATCCGGTTTCAACCCGTTTAAAGTAATTTGTTCGTGTGTCTGCCCTTATATTTTCTTTCAGAATTTGAAAGTTGGCTACTTGAAAAGTTAAAAATGAAAGATAAAAACAAAAAAAAATGGTGCAAATTATATCCAGGAGCGCAAAACAAAATTTCTGGTGGGTAATCTGTGTGTATTCCTGATAAAACAATCATAATAAGTGTAAAACAGTCCTTACGATATATACTGGGAAAAATAAGCACCACGACTTTGATGAAAATGGCTAAATACTAAAATTTAAACAAAAAAATTGTTATTCTCAGCTCAAGTTCTTTGTTAACAGTCCTGTAAATCTAGAAACAGTTCAGACATTTATAAACTAAAAATCCTATTCAAACAAGTATTCGTTGTGTGTTTAAATGTATTTCTAAATGGTTAAAAGCAACGAAAACAACAACAAATGTTTTAAATGATAGTTCAGTTATTGACGCACAAATGACATAATCATAGCCACAGAAACAGAATCACAAAAACCAACGCCCTAAAACACTGAACATTTAGGCCCAAGAACAGCTTCCGTTTTTGCGCTGTCTAATTTAATTCCTGTACCCTCGATTACGATAACAGAACCTTTCCCATTTATTCAGCACTTACCTACCGCAAACCGTACCTTGCCCATGCACCACTGAAAAACCTAAGTTAAACCTCTGTACAAAACTCGAAAAGTTAAGAGTTCAGTTTGTATCTAGCTTTGATTTGACCCATTGTGCGAAAACTCGCTCGTGTCAAGTATTTCAGTCATACCCCATTAAAATACCACAGGGCATTTTAGTGTCGATAGGGGCCACCAAAGGTCCCAGGGGTAATTTTAATGTGGACAGGGACCGTCAAAGGTCCCAGGGGTAATTTTAATGTGGACAGGGAGCACCAAAGGTCCCAGGGGGAATTTTAATGTCGACAGGGACCACCAAACGTCCCAGGGGTAATTTTAATGTAGATAGGTGGCATCGAAGGTCCCAGGGGTAATTTTAATGTAGACGGAGCACCAAAGGTCCCATGGGTAATTTTAATGTCGACTTTAACGGAGGACCCTTGCCTCGTTTTGATATTCCTAACTGGGACTATGCACAGCTCGATCGTCGCGAGTTAGTCATTTAGATCATAGTTTGTAATGAACTTAAAAATCTCAGCTGCTTCCACGTTAAGTCTTTAACTATAGTCTTGGATTTAGATTTTTGATCGGTCGAGCATAGAAATAGAAATTTTGCCAGACTGATCTACTCGTTTAAAGTATGGCTTTGGAATTATCATCTTTTAACCAGGATGAAAAGTTGATAAATACCCTTGCGTAATTTCAGGGTAACTTTTAAGACTTTTTTTTATTTTTAAAATGTTGAGAAAAATGTTGAGAAAATACGAAGTCGAGTTGAGACTCGAGGCTCAACTCGAGACTCGGTTGGGCTCGATTCGAATTGGTGGGCTCTCAAACCCCTCCTACGGCGTCTCTCACCCTTTTACCTTCCACCATTTCTTCTAGTCGTAACAAATTAACTCATCGCCCACGAGTTGTGCCCGCTACATATTTATTCCATTCTATTCCTCGACGTACCCCCCTTTGAACCCAAGCAAACACCTTGTCATCTCACGTGTTGAGGTCGCAGCAAGAGCTGTTTAAAAACCCGCGCATTAGTGATTCAACAACAGGTGATGAAAGGGCAAGAGCGAAAGGGGTAACGTTGGGGCTGGGGGGTGGGAGGGGTGAAGAGCCAGGAGACGGAGGGGTAGTGGACCTACCTATCAACAGAGTTTATTCAACCCTCGCGCCCACCACACGTCATCAACCGTGGCTTCCAGGAAAAGAAGACCCCCTTCCCCATTTTTATGGCTTTTGAACGAACGCCTTTCGCGTTTCATTCTTGACTTCCTCTCTCTCTCCCTCCTCCAAAAAATTCCATTCTACCCCTTCGTGCTTGATCTCGATTTAGCACACCTGTTGGGCGATTATGGAGCCCTCTCCACCACCCCTTTCCCTTCAGGCTATGTTACGTCTAAATCCGTGTTAAAAAAAAATTGTTATTAAAAAGTGAAAAAAAAAAAATGTACTGGGCTACAATTAAAGATGCCGCCGCCGCTGCCGTCTATTCCCGGAGCGTTGTAGGATACCATCTACCTCTCCTCGACCCTTGCGTACTCTCTTTTTCTCTCCCATTATTGCCCCCCGAATTTTTGGATAAAACAAGACATTAAAGCCAGTGACGAAGTCCAGACCTTTCCTAATCTTTTACCTTGTGTGTAATAATAATGATAACAACAAGAATAAACGTGACAAAAAAATCTGACTCATAAGCTTTGAAACGGTGCAAATATTCGACCCGACTGATGCGACGCAAAGAGGTATACACAGATGAAAAAAATCAAAAGCCAATAAGGTGCACATGTAACGACACAAAAAATGCGACGTTTCGAGGCAGACTACGAACCGTTATCAAGCAAGAACATTTTTTATTAGCCCTAAGGAACTAAAGTATAGTGTCCGTGGCCTATCGTGAGTTCGCCCCAGAACGACACGGATAATCAATTGTATGTTTTTGGTGGCAGAGTGCCTTGGTGATATCCAAGATGGTTACAAAAACAATGGCGGCCCTCCATTAATGCCGCCCCCTCCAGGAAAACGTACCCGCTCATAAAATACCTTCAGGACTCAAGATAAACCGCGTACACAATAAATACATAAGAAAATTGAACTTTGGATGTAACCCACAAATCGCCAACAAAAGCATAAGTAAATACAACGATGAAAAGAACCTATGGCCGAATCTGATAATAGAGACCCAGACAAACTCCCTGCAAAGCAGATATCGTAAGTGCTGGAACTGGTGCATACTGTTATACTATAGGAGAAGGCCCTAGCAGTAAATATGTGAGATTCCTAGTTTGTGGAAGATGGGGATGGATATATTTCGAAAATTTCTCTGGCAAAAGATGATTATGGACTGGTCACTGAGTAAGGATGCAGATAGTTTCCAAATTAATTCTTGGTCGGTAATATTTTTCTTAAAACAGAACTCGGGTATTTTGCAAATCCGGGGCGTGCCTTGTCTTTATTCGGTGCTGCACTGAAGACTTACAGAGTAAGAGGTACAGAGAACAAACGACTTCAAAACCTATCATCCCAGTAATAAAATCACCAACTCAGATTGGAGCGATTTTGATGTCTTCGGCCCTGCATAATGCACCCGTTCAGGTTTATGCTAGTCCGTTCCTTTATTTTACTGCAGTTGACTCGGGGCTGAAGTCGCACGCGAAGCGAAGTGGTGCGGGGCACAAAAGTCATCAAAACTGATCATACCAATAAAAAATCGACCGTCGTAAACGGTCCACCAAGGCTTCTTTCAGTAGGTTTTTCTGAACTCCCCCCCCCCCCGCTACTTCGGCCATTTTTCCCCGTTTTAGTTTTCTTTACAGCGAACGCTGAGCAATGACTTTGCTCGTCCGTCCGTCGCCTTTTTCAGTGCTAGTCAAGTAGACTTTTAAAAAAAAAACACGGAAAATTAAATATCGTTGTTTCCTTATTGCTAATAGGCTTTCGAGACGTCACTCAATGAAATATAACATTTGTTCGTCGCATTTAACCACTACAAGAAGGCACGCAACCGTAAAAAAACAAAAACAACAAAAGGATTTCGTTAATGACACACATTAGTCTCTACACCATGTTGCATGAATAAATAGGCATATTGGTAAAAGTAGGCTGCTCCTGGACTCAGTGAGGACTTCACAAATTCATCATATGCACGATAAATTTTAATTTTCGAAAGTTGTTTTACTTTCTTGCTCACAAAAAGCTGGAGAAAATGGATTAAAACACACACGATTTTACAAACGCGGCATGTCGGGCCTCGTTTGTAAAATCGTGTGTGTTTTAATCCATTTTCTCCAGCTTTTTGTGAGCAAGAAAGTAAAACAACTTTCGAAAATTAAAATTTATTGTGCATTTTGAATTTGTGGAGTCCTCACTGCGTCCAGGAACAACCTACTTTTACCAATCTTCTCAGCTCCACAAAATAATCTGATTTTTGAAATATGCATACACTCGAACCCATTAATCCGTTAGCTGCTACTCACGAAATTAAAGTGGAAATAAAAATTTCGCGTAAAAGTTGACAATTATGCCTAAAGTTTAAAACTATGCCCAGAAGCTAACACATCTTTAACCGGCTATTGTGATACTGTTAGATTAATAGAGATCTGTTTCAGTACGTGATAGAGGTGTGCGCCTCAACATTTTCGTTGAAAAAGCGGCGGAAGTGTACAGAAGATCGGTTGCAACTAGGTAGTCGCTGCACTTGTTTCTCTGTGGCTTTATTCCGCTGCTTGACTCTCCCTCCCCTCCTCCCCTCCATTCTGTAAAATAACCTGGGAAATCAAGCATCAAAATCACATGCTTTCTGACGCAGTTTTAAGTAAGATCAAAGAACTTTAATCGGAACGTAAATAGTTATCCCAAGGAATGGTTTAAATTAATCTCCAGCATGCCGTTCAAATTTCATGGCAGTTCAACGAACCAGCCTTGGATTGTGCAACCTGCCTATAGATTACTTGTTATGTGTTCGTATTATAATACATAAACTGTAACGGCGCATCGCTGTAGCCTAATAAGAAAACGTTTTACATCATTGATGAAGAACAACTTCCTCCCGGGCCACGATTTGCTTCGTCCAACGTAGTAAATTTGACAACGGTTGTTATTAATATCCCTAAACAGTAGGCCATCCACATGCCAAAATGGTAGTATAAAGCGGTATTAATATCCGATTGCTCCATAAACATGTGATGAGGGGGAAAAAAAAACAACCTGGAAAAAAATGGCATTCGTTGCGGGTTAATAGCACGAAACCCTTCTAAGGAGCTCGAAAAATGAAGAAGAAAGGAACGACGAAGAGAAAAAATAAATCCGGAGGTAATCATGGGGTTTGCGATCATAAGCCGCATTGCACCCTGGGTGATAAATATAGTTTCTCTCTGACAAGTTTTTAATTGGAGTCGGGGGGGGGGGGGGGGGCGGGCAGCAGAAGCACGGATTTGGTCATGGGTCTTGGTTGAGAAGCAGTACCGGCAGATAACCTTGTTGCGTGTGGCAGGTAGGCAGAAGGGTATATGATCAGAATATCTGAATATATCTCTTACCTAGTGATACAATCGGCTTTAAGAAAAACAGGATTTCTGTGATGCTATTTTTTTTACTACAGCAGCTTCAAATAAAAGTAAAACTTCAAACACGTATATCATCAAAGAGTGAATTAAGACGCCCAAAACAGCTGATGGTAGTGTAGAATTTTTAAAAACCCAAATTATCGGCAAAACTCCCATTCATCTTTTTCAGAGGATATAACTAAAAGTTGTTTACTTTAAAAAAAAATACTATACGTTAAAAGTGTTATAATTTATACGTAGGTTTTTTTTTTATGTAATTGGCTTGATAAGTATTCCTTGAAAAAGGTGAATATGAGCTTCGCCGAAAACGTCGATTTTTTTAAATATTGAATTGGTGTCATTGGCAGTAATGTGCACAGGAGGGGACAAGAGGGGACCCTTTTCGAAAAAAAATTCCTTTTTTGCCCTTGATGTCAAAAAAATATATGCCCTATTTTGGTTTTCTGAACAATAAATACTGGTGCTGCAGCCAGAGAATGGGCCTAGAGGCCTTTAAAGGAGAAAAAAGAAGGCCAGGAAAGGGAGGTAAAAGAATAAAACAGAGACAAGCTTAAAAAAGGGTAACAAAAAAATACTGAAGAGCAAAAAATAAAGTCCCCAGAAAAAAAAAACACAGCGTGCCCTTTTGCAAAAGTTGCCTCCGCCCCCTCGGTGGTCTGTTCACGCTACTGATCCTTGTCTCCTTTATTGTGCCTGAATTAAAAAAAAAACAAAAAAACAATACGACTCTATTTACGGTGTGGACAAAATCAGTAAATCCCCAAAATTCCATTCAGACACAATCAGAAGCACATGAATAGCGCTTGAAACCCAGTAAACGAATGCACTGTTGCTTCTGTCTGTTGGCAGAATGCGGTATTTCATTGTTGTGTTGCATTCTTTTATCCTCTCGTAGTGTATTTTTGAGAGGAGAAGGGCCCTGTGGTGCCTCGTGCCCGTGTCGATTGTGGCATATCAAAGATCCTGGCTTTTCCGCTTAGGTTTCGCTAGCTATATTGTCGTGGGGCAGATAACCCAGTTTGGATTCGTGCTCCCTGAAAGCAAACAAACAACAACAACAACAACAACAACAGCAACAACAACAAAACGTGTACTTTCCTCCTCCTCGGGCTGATCATTAGTTTAATTGTCCGTAATAAATCAAATCAAATCAATCTTGTATTATGGGGGAACGTCATATTGTGGTGTGTCTCTTTCGCGTCAGTGTCTTTTAACAGGAACTTATAAATCCCTGGGAATACCCGGTATAACTATTGCTTCCTAATCTATAATCGTCTGGGAGAGAAGCTGCGGCTTTCGCTTCCCAGATCCAGCTCTGTTGGTTAGGCAGCCTAAGGTTACCTAAGTAACGTAAAGAAGCATACTAAAGATATTACGTTGCAAAAGTAAGCTCTAAATGCGCGGACTGTCTAAACGAAGGTCTATTTTCGGTGGCCTGGCCACAATCAATGTCCAGAGGCGTCTCAAGCCTTAAAAAGGTGGTGGGGTCATGTTCCGAAACTTCCCTAACCCCCCCCCCCCCCCCGGGTTTTTATTTTTTTATGTTTTATAAATTAGCAAAATTGAAAACAAAATGTATAATTACATGCCCGCCACATAGTGGAACTGGGTCTCAGACTTTTTTTTTTTAATCGGGAAGATGCTGTGTCTTGGCTGGTCTGGTTATCACGGTCTTGGCTATCGAAAGTAAAAATTATTTAAAAAAGACTTTTCCCTAATTTCTGTAAATTTTCATCACTATCACTAACTACCAAACCATCACCCTCGTAAATGCTTGTATTCACCTTTTCTGAATACATCCCTGCGAGCGTGCTTTCGGTGCGTTCGGGAAGTCATGTCAGGCAACGTCTAAACCACGCGCCATGGCTGTTTGCCGTGACGCGCATGTCACGTGACTGGAATAGTCCACTCAGATGGCCAAAGATCCGCTATCCTCGTTCGTCACTGGCCAAAATTGATGACATCACTGCAAACAGCCGTGGTTCGTGATATAATAAGAAACAAAACAGTGGTTGGGCGCTACAAGCCTACGTCACGACACGCAGGCAGTTCACTTCGTTTTAAGCATGTCGCCGACTCGCAGCCTAAATAGCTAAAACTACGTGAAGTCACTGAAACGTAAATTAACGAATAATTATTTTTAATTGCCATTCACGGGACAAAATAATAAAAATAAGCCAGACTAGCAACGAGACTTACTATAGAGCGATTTATATTTAAAAAAAAGTGGTGGGGCCAAGTAAACTGAATTGCAAAAGTGGGGGTGCCCCCCCCCCCCCTTCTCCGGCGCCTATGTCAGTGTCTCCACATTTCGAGAGTTTAAAAACTGTCTGTAAACGCGCCTGACAAATAACAATGAAGCGTTACATCTGCAGATATCTTGTGATTTATCATATTGGTTGGTTAAAACTGGTTATCTGGTGTGTTCGCTTAATAGCCGGCTGTAAGACCTTATCTCTTCTGCCGTTCTCTTGTTTGTATTTTCGCCCTTGTCTAATTTGTTTTCTTTGCCCATGCCGTCTTGTCCTGTACTTCTTTACAGTCTCGTCCTGTCCTGTGTTTGTCTCGTATGTTGATCTCTTCTTTGTACTTTCATCCACTGACTGCTGCGTTTCGCAATCGTCTTTGCCCCGACCCGTTTTGCAAGCTGGTGTCACGGACCAATTCGCTCTTAAAATTTCTGTCCATATTTACATGGCTTCACACGACATGTCTTGTATTTTGTCTTCAGTCTTTATCGAATTAATAAAGCATCATTGTCATTACTAAAGTCATTGTAGGGACCAAAATTCCTCAAAAAAGTTAAGATGACAAACCTGACACCCAAAAACAGAACACACTGCACTTTTTTTTCTCGGTTTTACGAAGGGAAGGTTGAGCGGAGTGGTAAACTAGCAGACAATGCATTTTCTCTCGCCCTGTGCAAACCACCACATAGCTCTTAAAAATTCATCAACAATAGAAAGAGTCCACGTCTCCCACCTTTTCAAGATGGCGTCTTCAGTCGAGAGGGAGAGTTGAAATAGGCTTGTGGGTTAGCGTTGGCACGTGGTCTAGGTCAGTGACTCCAACTCCCGGATTTGTCCACTACCCCCTTCTCCCCCTACCCCCTCTCCCTGATCATGCCTTCCCTCATTCCTCCCTCCCCTCCTCCTATTTTTTCCTTTTTTTTACCTGTTAAGAGGGGGGAGGGAGGAGAGGAGAAGCGGGACTCGTTTTCTCCCTCACCTGAGAAACACAGGGGATAGGATCAGCAACCTTGCGGATGGCCTCGGGCATGGGTGGGGGTACGGGCGGAAAAAGTAAAAGCGTTCGTCCCCCTGGCCTGGTTCGGGTAGGCTTCACCTACGACATGAAAGGAAAAGTGCTGACCCGCCGCGGCTGAGGGAGTACGAAATGAGAAACTGAAGGGGGGGGGGGGGGGA
>JAHWFP010161672.1:25211-41344 GCA_023313725.1 Lithobius niger | reverse complement strand
GGGGGGGGGATAGGGGGTAATTGTTGAGAGAAAAAGCGGGTGTAAAAAAGCTGCTTGTGACCCACAACCCCAGGTCGAGACTTGCAGCAGGGTGTGGAAGTGTGGGTACTAGATAAAGATGGAGTGAAAGAGGCTGAATGAATGAGGGATGGGGGGGGGGGGCTGCCTGGGGCCCATCGTTTCGTCGTATTATGTAGGTCTGTAGGGTACCCCTCTAGTTTCTGTTGGTCGGAGGATGTGTATGTAGGCCGGTCTGTCACTGGAGTGGGCCTACTTCTTTAGGTTTTTTTTTTTTCACGTTTTTGGGACGGAAGAGCCTGTTGTGTTGTTTTGTGTTGTTGAGACGCCTCTGTCTGCCAGACGTTGTTGTTGTTGTTGTCTTGAAATGATGAAATCTTCTTAAAAAGACGAGACGACGAGACGACGTGAGCAAGACGAGACATGTCGAGCTGGGACTTTCGTGGATTAAAAAAAAAAAACAAGACCGGGAGTTGTTTGTTCTGTTCGTTGTGTACGTGAAGGTTGCACCAGAGCTTTAACTCCCCTTGCATTTATTTCTAAAGAACGCGAGGATTTTATTTTTTTTTTTTGGGTTTTCTCGTGGCAACAGCAGCTGGCCCAGCTTCCTTGCTGAAACTCTTTAATTATCCTGTATGAACTGAGAAAGATTTATGAAAAGAAATCTCTGCAATTGAGCAGGTTCACCCGAGACGAGGCTTTTATCGGTCTCATGACGTGCACAAATCGATGACGTTGTTGTTGTTGTCGTTATTTGTTGTTTGTTTTTAGGGAGCTCGAACCCACTGGGTGAATGTCTGCCCCGCTGAAGTAAATCCAGTGGTGTGTCTTCCGTTTAAGGAGGCACACCTCTGGGAACTAGTTTATACTTACTGGCCGCTAGGGCCCCCACATTATTTAGTAGGTTGCCTCACTCTGATAATGAGGCCACCTGGTTTCATTAAACCATATATAAACAGGCAATGGCCAACGGCCAGTGCTTGACTTTGTGTCATTTCGACCCCGACTCTTTACTTGAACACACGCACTTGATGGAGCTCATACCTCCGCAACGTGGGTCCTCGTTGGGTTAGGTTTGTTAACCCAATACAGCACCCACGACGACGGGAGAGGCATTTTATCTGCAAGATTCCAAGTGGAAAATCCAAGATCTTTAACACGCACAATCGACAAGAGCACGAGGCACCACAGGGCCCTTCTCCTCCCGAAAATTCCAGGGGGAGAGGGGGTAGGCCAACAATGAGTCCGGTACAATAAGTTCGAAACAACCAGCAGTCCTTGCCAGAAGTTACCAATGACAATTTAATAATGCGAATTTGTAAATTAGCTTGTTTTGAAGTTTGATACCTGTGGTTGCGCCATCGATGAGTTCGAGACCGAGACGAGTTCATGTCTCTTCTCGCCTCGCCTCCAAATATTATTTTTTTTATAAGCAAACCATCTGATGCTCTCCCAGCCTTCTGTAGTTGCAGTGTACCGAACTCACTCCAACCAGAAGACAGGGAAAGCCCGGGTGTTAGCAGTTAGTCGCAAAAGATGGTAAGGTTAGGTAGTATAGGTACGCCCTAAAAGTGATGCCAGACGTCCTGGGTTCGAGACCAGAATCAGCCACCCCTGGCATTTTAGGGAAGAGAAGGACCCTGTGATATCTCGTGCTCAGTTCGATTGTGGCATGTAAAAAGAACCAATTTCCGATAGGATTTACCTATAGCTACCAACGGTTCAAGCTACGCACAAAGAAAGGGGAAAAAAAAGCTGCTGGAATTAATTCGAATTTTGTTGTCACCGGTCTCCTGCTAACTGTTAAATGCAGTTTTTTCGTTACGAGTTGGAATTAAAAATAAAGTCAGGTATTTACTTAAAAAATAATAATAATGAAAATTGTGAAACACTTTGAAAGTGTTTATGAAAATAGCTTTTGTTTTATATTTCACTGAGTCTTAAAAATAATCTGAAGTATAAACTCGTATACGCGTGCAGATTAACAGATCAATTTAGGAACAAGGGAGAGGGACACCTACGCGACAGACCGATCGATTTTTCCAGACTAGCCCAGAATAAATAAAAGCAGTTTTGAAGGCAATACCAGCAGGACTTTTGCCAGGGTCCTCTCCCTCTCATGAGCAGATCCACATTTAGTCGGTGAGACTCGTCGCTGTATTCCTCGCCCAACATGCAATTTGGTGAAAACATCATCTTCGCAAGATTGCGACTAGTTCGACTCTCCAATCTTTCGTATATTTTACGATTTTCTCAGCGAATCGGTGTCATTGGTCAAAGTCGGCCCTTTCTTTCTTTTTTATTTTATTTATTTTTTGGCTTTCGGCCGAGGGAGAAGCGGTGATTGGCCCCGACGTTTCACCTCTTCGCTTTTTCGGTTCGTTTTCCTTCGTCTCCGTTTCCCTTTTTCATAAATCTCGAACGCTGCGAGGCAAGGCGTAAACAAGATGGCGGCTCATTTCGCACGGTCCGCTGCCAACCACTGGCTCGATGTGAAGGCTATCTGGTCTGTCCATCGGAGTCTTCTGTTCCTTGTATACAAACAAACGCGACTCTTGTAGGCAAACCACGTTTATTTACTTCTGAGGCCACAAGAGAGAGAATGGGAGAGGGAGAGGGAGTTAACGCATGCGCTGTGCATCCGAATTCCACAAATACCGCAGTTGTCCGCAAAACGGCTTTACCCTCCTCGTAAATTTTGCAAACACGTCTTTTTCTTTTTTCTTCCAGCGTGGTTTCTGCGGGACTGCGTACTTTGACAAAGAAAATGTATTGACAAACACTTTGAAACAAAAGTATTTTATTTTCGACAGAAGAGTTGCGTAGGGAATAGTTAATAATCGGGAGTAGTTTTTGCCCCAATTTTTCCCCTAATGACGCCACGCAATTAGGCCTAAATTTGAATGATTAGGCTCATTTATTTGAGTAATTTTTACTAAATAAAATATAGCAATCTAGCAAAGCCAAAACTGGGTCATTACTATCGTAACCGTTACTCAGGACATACATAACAATGATAGAAGATCACAAACTAAAATCCTACAGCCAGGATTTGAAAAACGCTTATCTTTCTGAAAAAAAATCCTACCTATATTCATGTTTTATCGTTTTTATTAAAAAAATTTCTTTGCCTTTAGCAGGTTTTTTCGTGCTTTTTTTTTTTGTCTTTGGCGGTTTCGTTGTCTTTTTTTTTTTTTTGCCTTGTGTTTCGGTTTATGAGTGTTTTGTGGGAGTAGTACTAGTGGTTGTCAGGATTTCAAGTCCTAACGTAATAACGCTATAATGCACCGCTGATTAGCTCGGCCACTGGTACCCACAACATTGGACCCGAAAAAAAAATCCTGCCTGGTGCCCCAGTCATCTCGTGGTGCAATGTTAGCCGTGACATACAATTGCTGCAGAATTTGGTTAACGATAATAGGCGATTAAGATATTGGAAAGTAAAAAAAAATTATTCGATGCCAGATTTTTCAAGAAACCAACTTTCGGGAGGACCGTACGGTACCTCATTTTTCTAGAAAAGGTACATGTAATCCCCTCCCCCTCCCCACCACAACTTTTCAAACGAATGGGCTAAATTCTCGTGTGGGGAGCGATAGCAGAGTTGCATAGCTACCTGCAGAAAGGGGGGGGGGGGGGGTCCCTGGCCGACGGATAGTGTAACATACTAGACTTTTTTGTCTTGTTAAACGTGCCGGTTCAACTGTACTGGCACGACTTGAGGCTCCAAGAAATTCATTTAAGAAAAGTTCGTTAGCCTTTTCCACGAAACATAAGATGGGTGATGTAAGTTAGCATATCTTAGCGACGCATTTGCAAACAAACAAACTAAACTACGGGTATAAGGCCACTAAAAATTAATTAAGTGGTTCTCAGGAGCGCACGCATGGATTTTTTTCTACGCGCATGAAACTTTTTTTTATGACATTGTCTAAAAAAAAAAAAAAGTACCCATCACGCATCAGCACTTTCACCAAACATTTCCTGGATCCGATGACCACATCAGCTCTTTGCTCCATTCACACGATCGCCTCGAAACGAATCTAAGGATCGTTCAGACGCATGTCACAACTAAAAACTTGGATGTAAAGAATGTCTTCCATCAAATGTGTATCTTTTGCACGCGAATACTGGCATTTAAACATAGATATTGCACTCGACAACAAAATGTAAGCTATTGATTTCGTTTTGTTTGATAAAAAGAACAAAAGCCATTACCCGCGTCTGAAAAGTCACGGCGAAAACTTAAAAAAAAAAAAACACCACCCGCTGGCATCAATTTTTCTTAGTACGACTCCCGAGAACCATTTAATTAAATTTTAGCGGCTTAACCCAAATGCCAGGACACTAATACCGATTTCACACGTAATAAATAAAGCGTGCAGTGCCGCTCCGAACCGTGCAATTTGATTTCACACGTAATAAATAAAGCGAACGTGGCCGAACGTGGCCGTGATTTTGCGCTCCAGCTTGGCCACGTTTCAAAACGTGGTCGGCGCGGTTCGGTACTGGACGGAGCGGAGCGGTTCGCTTTAATTATTACGTCTGAAATCTGATGCGTGCCGTGCCGCGCTGCGTGAAGTAACGAAACGGCCTGCGACCCCATAATGCAATGCGCTGTTCGCCCCCAAAACAAACTGACGATCTAATCAAAGCAGACTTCAACCAAGAATTCTTATAAATTCTTGCTACAACTAATAAACATAGCCAGCTTGAAGTTTTTGACTAACAAATTAAGAAAACGTCGACAAACGTTTAGGCCTAAAGTCAGAGTTTTTGTAGAGGGAGAATTGGCCACAAAACCAAACGGAGACGACGTGCAAAAAGTGCTATCTATTTTCACCGAACACATAATTCTTAAATAGCATGCGAAAACTATGCTTGCGAAAACTTATGCTTGCGAAAAAAAAAGTTAATGAGGTAACATAACGGTATCTTAAAGCTGACACAACCCTCTGAATGCAAACTTGTTTCAACAGAGTTATTAGTAACGCTCAGGTGGCCTGGTTCTGAGAAAAGATTTTTTTTTTTTTAATTAAAAAAAAAACAGCAAATGGAGGAAAAAAACAGCCGATTGAAAAAAAGGGTTGCGGAAAAAAAAAGATCAAAGAGAAAAGCGGTAGGCAGGTCGTTCCATGGTGAAATTTTTTCCCAAGGCAATTAACCTGACCTAACTTAACAACAACAGAAAAAACAAAACAAAAACGACAACACAATTTATTTTTTTCCTTGGAAATTTTAGCCAGGCTTCTTTTTTAAATACTCGCAGTTCACTTTCGTATTTACTGTAAGAGTAAAAAAATCAGATTAGGACAATGAAAATAGGCCTATCCGAAGCGTAATTTAATTATCTTTCATTTGGTACTACTCTTATTTTTCTGCGGGCCTTACTTCTGAAGGAATAGAAGGTCACACAGATAAACAAACCAATAAATAAACAAACCGAACGTTTTCATAGTGTAGATTCCTCATATTTCTACTTTTTTTCCTTCCGATGTACGGTTCTCTATTTTTTTTAATTGTTGTCTCTATTGTAGCCAAAAAACGTTTTCCGCTACAAAAACAATTGTGGTAACTCTTGGTTAAAAATAAGTTTAAACCGTTTTTGTGAACTTAAAATGTCAAACTTTGCCTTAAAATGTTTTGCCAGGCGACTAACCTAACCTAAACTTAACAACAAAACAAAAACGACAGTTATCTTTATATCTTCGTTAAATATTTTTTTCACGTTTTTTTTTCCCGCACACGGTTTAGGTGGCCAAACGAACAACATTTACCGAAATTTCACTTTGGTCTGCTTTAATTTCCATTTCCGTAGTTGGGTTCCAAGCTTGACCCTCAGAGGGCAGTCGAAAAACGTGGCCGGCCACGTTTCGGTATTTATTGCGTGTGAAATCAAGTCGCGCTGGGAACGCGGCCGTGGTGCAGAGCGGCTTGGAGCGGCACGGTACGGTACGGCCACAACACGCGACGAATTATTACGTGTGAAATCGGTATAAGGCTGCGTTTACAATATAAAAGCTTGTGCGTGAGCGTGGCGCTCGACGTTCGACACGTACGCCAGTTCATGAACAAAGCAGTGCGCGCGGACAATCGGCTTGGCCCGCTCGTGGTATCGTCACGCTAAAGCAAACGCTCTTTCATTTAGCCTACAAATCAATCTCGTGAGCAGGCGCGCAAGCCTGATAATGCTGGCCGATAATCCGTTCTAACTATGCTGTTTCACAACTTCCCCCTTCTATAGCACCAAGATTCGATGCCATACTGGTCAAGGTCACTGTAATTAAGATATCTGGCCGTTTATTTTGAGCATTCAACCTTTTACCACACCACGTTTTCCTTTCTTGTGGCGCCGATAGAATCCGTTGATGCCGCCATTTTTTTATCCCACCATGCAACAACTAAGCGTGCGAGCGTCGCTTGGCGCTCACCGATCTAGGTTCAGTAGATATTCGAGTGTCGCTTGAAAATAGCAAAACGTGCGCGTTGGCCCACCTGCTCTACAATTGTAAATGGTCGCGCTTAAGCATTGAGCATGGGTAAAACTCTACTTTCACGCGCCGAACGTCACGCGTACGCGTCGAAATCAATATTATAAATGCACCCTAAGGGGCGCAGCGGCGCATCTGTATCCTCCAACAACGCCTTACAACAAAATTCCGCCTCTGAATCTAAAAATATATCAACTTGATGTTGTCCCAAATTCCTCCTGAAAACATGAAGTAATTTTTAGTTGACATTTTTTTACGATTTAGAGGCGCAATTTTTATGCACCCTTCATTGAGGCCCTTTGATTTGGAGAACATAATATTTTAGCCTCTAAATTTCACCCCGTTCGCAGCCAGAACCGTGCATTGCTATGGAAAATCATTGTACTAAAAAAATAGTACATTATATTCACACTCTGAATTCTTTGCGCTCCTAAAGCAAGCAATTTGCGCCTGAGCAACTCACGTGAGGAACGGTGTGCGCAGAGCAAAAAAAATTGTCCAATCTAGGACCCTCACACACCCAACCAAAGTGTTTATTTACGCTTCCTTTCCCCCCGCTTTCCCGGCGCAGTATTTATATCCCCTTTTTCCCGTTCCGTCCTTGGCACGTCTTCCGCTTACCCCTCCCATGTCTTCTTCCGCCTTTCAACTTCCTTATGACCCTGGAAAAGGGGTTGAAAGCTTTTTTCTTGTCGTCCTTCCCCGTTTTTAAGCGTAGCCCCCCTTCCCCCGGCAGGGTGCAAAGGGTTGAAATACGAAAGAAGTAGTGAAAGGAGCAAGGTTAGTGGGACAGCGGAAGTGAGGTGTAAAGCATGAGCCAGGATCGGCCTTCGTTGGATGACCCTTGCCTGTCTGTGTCTCTATACTTTCGTTTAATATACTTAGCATCATTCAAAACCAGGTCACCTCTTTGAGGGACGATCCTTTCCCGGCTGTGTACTCTTATTCTGGGACGTTCTAGACATTCTGTCGACCCTCCCTGCTCGGAGGATCTATGTTCCGATCACAGTGGCTTCTTTCCACGGTTCGTACTCGAGCTAAAGAACGGAATTTCATAAGTGTCTTTTTTTCCAGGCCTTGAAAAGTACAGGGTTGTGACAGATCGACAATATCAGGCAGGAAAAAGCCTAGAATTTTACCACACCCTAAATTTCAGAGAATCAAATGTGGTAATATTAGAATAAAAGTATATATTTATCCATAAAATTACCTTGAAGATACATCGTTCATGTAAACGGATGTACGTGCATTTCCCAGTTTTAAAAAAAACATCGCTGTGTACTGTGTTATATACTGCGTTACATATTGTCTATTATCATAATAACAGCTAATGGAATATTATCATAATTATCGCATTATCATAATTATGTGATAAAAATGATAATTATTAGCATAATATAATGTGTCAAGTGACACAATTCCAAAAAATATTGACACAATATTATGATAATTATGAAAATGTTATGATCATATCATTATTTAATTACACATAACACACACATACGATGTCACCATAACTAAAAATAATTAAATAATGACACAATAAATTGCGATATTGTATGTCATTATTGTGTCGCTATTGTTTTTCGTGTTGTATATGTAACTTATGATATTATCATTATATTATCATAATATTATTATAATAATATAATAGCATTGTCTAGGAGATAGACTTGATATCTTGACTAGTTTTTTTCCTGCGTACTAGGGAATACATCACTAGTACACTTAGCGCCACTAGATGGTGGCCACATTAATTGAGAAAATATTTGTGCGATTAGGCCTGTATTTCAGTTATTAGGCTTGTAATTTGCGTTAGCAAATATGACCAAAAAAATATTTAGGCACCTAGGAAGGCCAAACTTGGCTAAGAACGCGAAGTAATTTTTACCCAGGGCACGGGTAAATTTTGATGAGAAAATCAAAATTGCAACGCCTGCCATGTCCATAGGTGCGATTATCTAAACTAGCGATTCTCTCCCCAGCATGTTTATATTAAGTTTCCTCCGATCCCAGACCTATCTTATCTTTGATATTATAAACATAAATATAAACATTTTTAGCAAATGATTTAAAAATAAAGATTATAAAGAGTCGTACGCTAATAAATTTACTGACGAGATGCATATTTTTTTAATGTCGCCTACTTGTTGTGTTGTGTAATTTTTTTATTCTTCGCTATTCGTCGCAGTTTTAGCATTACAGGTCCTTGAACTCCTTATTTTGTTAATTTTACCCTTCTTGTGAAATTGTTTCGAAAGCCGATAGGCTCATTTTTTTACTCTGGCTCAAGAAATCGTGAAAAGAGGACTTACGACGCGTTTACGCAACGACTCGCCTTTGCATTCTCGCAGCTAGAAGCTCGAAATCATCTGAAATTCCAACATGGCGGCGGTTTTAGCAATGTCGACTCGCAATGAAAACCCTGAATAATGCGAGTTCAGAAGCGACTGTGAACATTTCGTCAGGAGGAATTCTTTGTCTTATTGTCACGGATTATAAGACTTAAAGTATTTACCCAAAAGACGTCAGATTTAGCTAATCCAGATAGCGTTGTTACCATGGAAACGACACCATTGCCATCCCGATTAAATGCTAGCTGCGAGAATGCAAAGGCGAGTCGTTGCGTAAAAGCGGCCTTACGCTATGCCAAGTTAAACTCTAGCACGTAGTCGTTAGTTTAGTACGTGCTGGTACACTTTTCGTTGCCTGATAAAGGTAGTGGATTGTTTATGACCGTATAATACTACCAAAAATTCGCAAAACCAATTGATTGCGGTTGTTATGTTTTCAGGCTTAGCGTAAGCACTCTTTTCACGACTTCTTGGGAAACTAAATGATGATTATTAATGGTTTTGTGTTGCGGGATTATTTTAATTACCTCAACATAAGCTCCCAACACTGACTAGCGGTCAGAAGTGTGTAAAAAAAAAACAACCCTCGCATTCATAATCAGTATCACGAACTGTAAGTTATAAGAAGTGATCGTGGTGGTGATCGCTTAATTTTATGACTTAGCTTGTGTACACAATCTCAGTTTCTCATACCTACCCTTCCAAAACTTTTGCCAGTAATATGAATGCCACTTTGTCTTTAACGAAGTGGTGCTGCCATCTTGCGTTATGTTTCTGCAGCAAGCGAGCGCCACGGAGAAGAGATTTACACAAAGTGGTCATTGTGGCTGAGCGGTTAGAGAGCTCAGCCCGGTTGCTGGAGGTTTGCGGATCTGGTCGGAAAGGGGATCTTGGCGAACTCCCCGCCAGAACTGCCGCCAGGGTAGCGTGAGGGACTGCCATGCTCCTTCAGCGGCTATGGGAACTATTCTGGCCAATTCTGGAGAATCTTTCGGCCCCTACGATGATCAGAGGTTTCCCAGATCGGATCCCCGGGTTGGCACCTTCCTTTACCAGATATTTCTTCTTCTCAAAAAAGTCTGGCAATGTTCAAAATTGAGCCGGTTCAGCCACACGAGCATTAAATTGCTTCAGCTGACTTAAGTCTCAAAAGGAATTAATTAAAAAAAAAAAGCAATGTTTTATTTGGCACAGCATAACCTCTTTAGTTTCTGTCTATAGCATACTATACAACTGCAAGATGGGTAAGAATAAGTTCCTAGGCACACCCCTAGCTTTGTGAGGGGGTTCCCGTGGACCACAAGCAAAGCGAACCATCACAGCCTGGTGGTCGGCGTTCGCTTCTCCAAACTAAGTGAAAGCCGGTTCGAATCCCGACCGTAAAATAAAACTCGCCGGGAAGTTTCTTCAAGTCTCAGGAGGATAAGGCGATTTGTATAGGTTCATGATGAATCCAGAAACAAAAAAAAACCGTGGGGGGGGGGGGGGAGGGAGAAGAAAGGCTGGAAAAAAAGCAGCCGAAGGAAAAAAAAGCAATGTGGACGGATAAAAATCGAAGGAAAAACAAAAAGCTATGGGGGAAAAAACCGCAGAAACATACCTTACCTGGTGAAACTTCCTTTGCCTGACTGGTGAAATTAAACCAAGGCAACTGACCTAACCTATAAAAAAATATTTTAAAACATATACAAACCGATTCGTCTTTTGTTTTCCTGCGGCTTTTTTTCCGTTAGCTTTAACACCCGCAGCTATTTTTCCGCGGTTTTTGTTTTCCTTCGGCTGTTTTTTTCCAAGTTTTTTTTCCGTAACTTTCTTTCGTGTATGTGTGTTATAACGACGTTAAATGCGTGTCAGCAAGTGAGTTCCAGATCACAAGTAAAGCCCACAGCTCCACGAAAAGAAAAAAAAAAAGTAAAATTTTCGGTTGGTATCCGAAAATTACGGCAAGAAGCATGAAAAAGTCGTATAATACGCATGCACGTCCGAAAATTTTACTTTTCTTATCGCCGCTGGAATACCTGTACATTTTTGCATTGTGTTCTCGATGCTGTGTTTCAAGATGCAATCAAAATTAACAGGTTACGTATGTTTTTCTTAAGCAAAAGAAAGAATTTTTAGCTGAGGGGCCGGAAAAATTAAGTTTCTTGTTGCCGGTGAAGGAAAACATACATAACCTGTTAATTTTGATTGCATCTTGAAACACAGCATTGAGAACGCAATGCAAAATTGACAGGTATTGTATATTTTCCTAGGTAAAAGAAACTAATTTTAGCCGGCCTTCATGAGGCCGGAAAATTAACGTTTTTATTTTATTTTCATGAAATGTGGAAGTTGGAAGTTGGAAGTTAGAAGTTGGGAGTCGGAAGTTGGGAGTCGGAAGTTGGGAGTATACGGCTGGTAACGTGAAGCGCTACCTAACGACGAAATCTGCGCATACCCATCTTCATTGTTACACTAGGGTTTAAAATGTGTGTGTTTGTGTGTGCCGCCCTTCCTACAAAAAAAAAAAAAAACCTGTTCAGAAAATAGGGAACTAGGAACAAGAAGTTGGGGATAGGGCTCAGTCAGTAGGCAAACCAGTCTTGGGGCATGAAATTGTAGGGGCAAGAGGATATAGAAAAAATGAGGCTGCTAGGTTACAAAAAAAAAAGAAGGGCATGGGACAGTCTTGATTGTTCGCACGGATGTTGGGGTCAAAGAATTGGGGGACCGGGAGGAGAGGGGAGGGGATGGGTCTAGTGGAAATTTTGACATGAATGAATTGAAGGGGAGAGTGAAATTTGTGAGAAGGTCCCTGGACATACGCGGTGGACAGTACCTTGCTCGGTCGCTGCTGGTTTTCACTCGCCACTGGCCGTCCGGGAGCCAACTTCGGTGGTGAATCTGTATTTTGCGGAAGAATTTGGCAGCGCTATATACAGTTAGGTTCGTTTTGGTTTATTTTCGTAGGTTAAAAAATGCGTACAGGGATGATGAAAAGAACACAAAAAATCACTATTCAACGAGATAAACAGTACCTTATATTTCGAAGCAAAAGTTAGAAATTGGCTTCATTTTTCAAAGACATCATAAAAAAAAACAGAAGGCTAAACCATCACATTTCACTCAGCCTGCCATCTTGGTAAGTGAAGTGTGGTGTTTTAGCCTTGTGTTTTTTATTATTTTTTTTTTATCATGTCTTTGAAAAATGAAGCCAATTACTAACCTTTGCTTCAAAATATAAGGTACTGTTTATCTCGTTGAATGCGTAGTGTTTTTTAGTGTTTTTTTTTATTATTTTATTTTGTTTTTACTTTAGCCTAACTTTAATTTCTTCATTTATTTATTATTGTCATTTACAGCCAATTTCGTTTAGTTTTCCCTTCTTTTGACTTATTTTTCCTTATTTAACTGTTTGAAGCCTGTTTTGCTTTTATTTACGGTCTTTTTATGTTCAGTATTTTACTGTATCTAGTAAGTAAGTAAGTAAGTAAGTCTATTCATCCAACACAGATTACAAAATTAAGCACAAAAGCAACACTCATTCCACAAGAGCTAATAATGCTCGCGTTTGGTTTGAGAGCAGCAGACAAAGAAAAACAATTAAACTAGCACTTTTGCACACAGAATCAAAGGTTAGGCACCAAAAGAACAACAGCAAAATAACATCGAAATAAAATAAAAAAGTCCATCGATAAATATACGCAACAAATTTATGAAAAGGGAGATAAAAGCAGATCTTTTTACTTTACGGTAGGCTATTTGTTTAATTAGTTAAGATTTTTTCTTATCGTTACCTAACCATTTTGTCAAGGGTCTAACTTCATTTTTGTCAGTACGTTACACATTTTATTTTTACTACGTTAAATTTTTTGTCAATATGTTACTTAAGTTTTTTTTTGTTTGTCAGTTACTGGTACTTAGGTTAATTTGTCATGACGTTACTTTTTTTTTTTAATAATTTCCATTGCTTCATTTCACATTTCACTTTGTACAGCCGACACGATTGGAAGATGATAGGAATGACTTTGTCCGTCCGTCCGTCTGTCGTTTTTTTCAGTGGTACAGTCAATTGGACTTTAAAAAAAAAACACGTGGTTAAAGTGTTAAAGTTTTAAAGTCGTTAAAGGGTATATTATTATTACAAAAACGGCAAATTAAAAATCGTTGCTTCCTTATTGCTAATAGACTTTCTAAACATAGTTCAATGAAATAATAACATCTGATCGTCGCATTTAACTACTACAAGAAGACAGCCAACCGTAAAAAAAAAAGGATTCCGTTAACGACACACATTAGCTTCATTAAAAAAAGTCTCGTCACCGTGTTGCGTAAATGAATAGGCCTACTCTCGAACCCAATTCTCCGTTAGCTGTTTCTAACGAAATAAAACGGCACGTAAAAATTAGGCTTAAAATCTAACAATTACACCTCACGTCTAAAATAGGCCTAAAACCTAACACATTTTTAACCGGCATTTGTGATGATTACTACTTTTAGATCAAATAATAGAGATCGCAGTGCGTGATAGAGGAGTGCCCTTTAACGGAAGTGGCGGAAGACTGGTCACGACTACGTAGTCCCTTAGCCGCTTGGTTAGGTTAAGGATTGTAAAATTGGAATTAGAATACACAAGTCAACAGTGCTAAAAGCTGACCATTAACGATTTGCGCTTCATGTGTAGGAAGTTGACGATGTATTCCCTCTGGCAGAGAATAACACCACAATTTTATTCCCAGTATAACCTTTGTTGGTGTTTACAAGCTTTTTATTACCTACTGAGTATGTCAACGACAGTGGCCTGGGTGATGCAACGATATACGAGTGTTGAAATACTTTTTCATCGTCTTACAATTGATGTATTACGGAAGGCTGGGTTTTCCGTATTTTGCTTTGTTGAAAAGGGAAAAAGATAAAATGTGGACTGAAGCTGAATGGAAATACCAAAATGAAGTAAGGCTAATTGGTATTTAGTGTAATGTCGTAATATTTCGTGTACGAGTTATTGGTAAATTCGCACATATTTCTTCTCCTCCCTGCTGCCAAAACACGTGGACAGAAAATTTCTGCGAAAACGAAAGGAGGAAAAATAGAAATTGACGCAAAAAATGAGGTCAAAAAGGGCGCGAGTCAAAACAATAATAGACTGAAAGTAGGGCAGACACAAAGTGAAACCGAAAAGTGACGCAACGGAGAAATAAAAATTATGGTCTTATTATCTGTCCTTAGGGAGTAATCGTCTACTTCTTCGACTTCCTTTAACTGAAGCACGAATAGTATTTTAGTGGTGACGTGTTCAGCTGTTTGCGAACTCAAGAATCTCAGTAGTCGACTTGTGTATTTCAGGGCTCGTCCTATTTTACAATCCCAAACTTAAAATAAAATACAAAAAAAACAAGTTCAACTAACGATCTGGTTCGTAGAAAGTTTTGTAAACTTTTAACCGACGTCTTTCACATATTTTTCTTCTCACTTTCTTCAATTTGGAGCCAACAGATTGCATTACGGTTGGCTCTGGGGCTGCTTACCTTGTATCAAGGGTTGCAGGACTGGAGGAACCGCCTGTATACAAACCGGCCAGGGAAGGCATTATTAGTTCAGCTATTCTCACTATGTACATGCGAACGGCCTTGAATTCCTTGAAAAGTCTTAAATTTGAAAACGGAAAATTCAAGGCTTGAAAATTGAAAAACCTTGAAAATTAGAATTTGTGTTGTCGGAGCCTTGAATTATGGCCTTGAATTTTGAGAGTGCACTTTGTTTGGAATGAAGTTAACACAGTTATTATATTAATAAATTAACAGCTGTAACAGTTATATTAATACACGTATAAGATTAAATAAATACAGGGAGGTGCACACAGGAGGGGCAGGGGGTATGGGGAGCCTCTAGCCCTACGCTCATGGTAAAGTGCCCTTTTTCGGTGGAGCGGTGGTGCCGCAAAAGAGCCAAAAAACGCAAAAAAAAGGACAATAACGGCTGAATAAGTAGTGCAAAGAGGGGCATAAATGGTTAAGGTCCAAAAAAAGGGGGGTACAAAGACGTTAAACATAAAAAAAAAAGTCCCCCAAAATGTTTGCCCCTCTCTCTCGGGGGCCTGTGCACGTAGCCTACCTGAAGAAGTGAAAAGAAATAGTTTGTCAGCCGAATCTTCTTGATGGTGTACACGATTGTCCCCTCGGATTGGACTGGAGACAGAAGTAGCCCACATAGAGGTGCAGTGTAGTGCAAGCAATTTTTGCCAGAAGGGGCAGCTGAGCAAGTGCTTCTCTGTTGGCTGTTAGTTGCGTTATTGCTCCTTCCTCCTTGTTCATTGGTGGGAGGGAGGACGTCATGTTTGTCATTGTTTACGACGGTTTAAGAACACAATGGTGCCAACATTATGACATTTGGCAAAAAAAATGGAATTTAAAAGATATAATTTTGGCAGTTTACTACAAAGAGTCTTGAACTGGGTTGTAAGTTAGCCGTGGAAATGGTTTCGTCTGTTTCATACGAACCTTGTGCGTACAGGGCCACTAAGGGTTCCGCTTGTGATTCTCTGATCACTCCGTGCACTAGGGAAAATTACTTTGCATTCTGGTTCGAGTTGGGCCTTCCCAGACACCTAAAGATTGATGATGCCAAGTTGTAGGTCTATTTTGATATAGGATATTTGTTTGCAGTAGGAAACAATGACAAACATTACGTCCTCCCTCCCCACCAATGAACAAGGAGGAAGGAGCAATAACGCAACTATAACAGCCAACAGAGAAGCACTTTCCCAGTTACCCCTTCTGGCAAAAATTGTTTGCACTGCACTGCTCCTTAGTCTGTCTCCCGTCCAATCTGCAGGGACAATCGTTTACACAAGAAGGTTCGGCTGCTAAACTATTTCTATTCATTTCTTTAATTCTATACCTAAATTAATATTACAGTTATTGCGTTTTAATGTAGGCCTAACTGCCGAAATATAGCCCTAATGACATGTACTGCCCTCCAGTGGAGTGCCAACAAACTACTGTGTGCTTCAGTCACAATTCAGAGAATTATGCAGACATACCGGTAATCTTTCACCACGAAGATGTGCACCTTCACTGTCTTGCGAATTTTCAATGGCAAACTGCCATCTTCCTCAGGCACTTTGACAAAGTTTCGGACGCTTTACACCTACATCGTCTGCTACGATTTTGTAATCGCCGACATCGTGTGCTACGATTTTGTAACTACTGTTCCTCGCAGCCTCCCGTATTTTGTGGGCAGTGCGCTCACCAGCTCATCAAGCTTCCACTGTCGGTCAAGCTGTTGTTTC
>JAHWFP010161672.1:0-23451 GCA_023313725.1 Lithobius niger | reverse complement strand
CCCCCCCCCCCCCCCAATTTAACAAAAACTAGTTCAACGCCCTATAGATAGCTTCTTTTGTACAATTAATTCTCGGGGTATGCCGTCCCCCCCCCCCATCCCCACCACCTTCAGCAATGCTACGTGCACCACTGATCCGCATGCACGTAAGGGCTTGGATAGACTTGCTACGGCTTAGAATTTAATTTCTTAGGGATAGGGGCTTCATTAGTAAACCGAGATTTTCAGAGACTGGTATCAAGCCGGTTGCTAAGACAAGCTGTCTTTTTTTTGCTTTCAATCATTACCCACGTCGAAATAAGCAGTAAATTATTAAAAATATACAAAGATCACTAAGTAATCTACACTTTGTTAACTTATCCACTCTGCTCTTAATATATAAATTAACTACACGTTAAAAAAAAAGATACTTCGGCCTTAATCGGTAGCATTGGTTGGAGATCAGTTACACGATTCGATCTTGCACCTTTTTGGCTCAGAGACCATGCCCCGAACAACTCGTACGTTGCTTCACTCGTGTTTCCGCTAACCTCCAAAGGAAGCTTTTCGCCTCTGGCTTTACTCTTCTTTTGAATAGGCATTAGGGCACGTTTACGCAACGACCCGCCTTTGCATTCTCGCAGCTAGAATTTAATCGTGATGGCAAAGATGTCGTTGCCATGGTGACAACGTTACCTGGATTAGCTAAATTCGACTTTGAGTAAATGCTTGCAGCCTAATAATCCGTGACGATAAGATGAAAAATTCTTCCACACGAAACAATTTCCCAGGTGGTTCTGAACTCACATTATTGGATGTTTTCGTTTCGAGCCGGCAAAGCTAAAACCGCCGCCATGTTGGAATATCAGATGATTTTTAGCTGAGAATGTAAAGGGAGTCGTTGTGTAAACGCTCCTAAGTCCTGGAGTAGAAATCGTTAAGCTGGTGAAAGCACAGTGCTACTGCAGTATAGTTTGTTGGTATTGTGTGCGCGGCATATCTTGGGTCCTGCAAGTATTTTGTGAGCGGCTACGTCTTCCTTGATGGGGTGGCTTTAATCGATGGCCGCCATTGGTTTTGTAACCATCTTGGATATCAACAAGGCACTCTGCTACTGAAAACGTACAATCGATTATCTCTGTTCGTTCTGCGGAGAACTCAAGATAGGCCGCGGACACTATAGTTAATGACGTACGAAGCCGTACTTTTTCAAATATATTTACGTTGGCAGTATTTAATGTATACATATTTTGGGCAAAAAAAATCGGGTAAATTAGACAGACAACTCGGGAGGAAAACCGTCACCAATATCACCTGGTTTTGACGTCCAATCTTCTCACTTTTACATCACACACTAGTGAGAATTTATGTTTTCGTTCCGCAAAACTACGGTGAAAAGACCACACCAGAGCTTTCTACTTCAGTAATTATACAGAATGAAGCTTTACTCGTTTCTGACTGGTCACCGACAAAAAGCACCACAGATCTATACAGATATCTCTCTTAGAGGACGCAATTTCGCCGCTTTCATTCTTATTATGCCCATATTAGGGAAATGACGTCACCTTCGTCAATAATCGGAGTTTTTCGGAAACACGAAGCTGCTTCTCGGCAACGTTCGTAGTAGTTATTCCCGTATTGAAATGAAAAGGCAATGAAATTACCTTCGTGAATCGTCGGAGTTTTCAGTTAGGGTACGCTCTTAAAAAGTGGCACTATCACCGATTGAAAACCGTTCGCAAATACCTTGGTGCCACCTAGCGGCAGTGATATTGTTAACCTGTGTAGCTTGCTCCCAGGCGCACGAGGACGTACCAAATTTTCACTCAATAATTAAGAAGGCTCGTGGCTTGTTTATTTCGTAAAAAGAAATAACATTGTGCATTCCTTCGCCTGACGCAAGCAAGTGCTAGATAGTACTAGATGCGCTAGATGTTGCCAGATTCTGCCTACTTTCAATCGGTGATAGTGCCACTTTAAACGTGGTGTATCAGTGGCATTAAAATAGTGTTTAGGCCTAATATGAAACACGAGGCAAACGAAATTAGAGGTCGGTTTACGAAACATCGTAAATCAAAATTACTGAGTAAATCGAAAATTCAAATCGTAAATCGAAATCGAAACTGTGAAACGAAATTACTTCGGAGAATCGTTTTCCGGAAAGGAAACAAAAATTCTCAAACCGAATACCACTCGTGCTTCTATGAAATGTATAATTGTGCGTTTTAGCACTCAACTCCTTTCCAACAAATCTGGAAAGGTCGAGTTTAGTGCTAAAACACACAAATTATCGATTTTCATAGAAGTACGAGTGGTATTATAGACGATCATACACTAACACCATCTATTGAGAGAATTGGACATTACCACAACGTCACCGGACATGATCTTATGGAAGGAGACGCAAACTGCTTTGCGTGCGGCTTCGAATCTCCTTGAAGAACTTGGTTTGGATGGTTATTTTTAAGTCATCATTCCTGGTTTTGGCCGTGGGCTGTAAAATATGCCTGGGCTCTGTAAATCCGTCATCTTCCTCTCTCTGCTCGCGAAGCAAGCAAGGTCCTCAATCTGATAAAAACATGTGCGGGATGGAGACGCCGCGATGACATTGAAGTTAGTCATGAATTTGTTAGGAAGTTGTTCACCCCTTTTCGCTCTGTTAGCTGAGGAAGGAACTGTTTTATTTTAGTTGTCTTTCACGAAGGGAAAACCGGAAGTTGGCTGCGAGGTTCAGCATGGAACGGACGAGTTCATTCTGTGGGGCTAAAGCTAAACATAGTAGGTGAAAATTGCGGTTTCTTCCTGGCCAAAGTAATCATCAATTTTTGCTTCATCAAATAATAATAATAACCTTTATTCAAAGAGTGTTGCCGAAGGTCTATAAAAGTCCTTGTTTGGCTACACATTTAGACCATTTCGCAATCAAGATAAAGAAAAATCTATACAACAAAATTAAATCACACAGTATGGTAAAAAAATGATCATGATCATCATTTCCTTTTCCGCGCTTCTCTTTGACCTTGTTTTACTAAGTTGGTATCTAGGTGGTGAAGAAGCGTGAAATTATTGTTTTTATATTTTTTATTTTTATTTTTTTTCCCAGTCCCAACCGAATGACCTACAGAAGGCTGATTTATCACTTTGAATTAATTTACGTGTTTCGAATTTATGCGATGAACCCTTTGACTTGCAGCATTATTTCACTAGTGATCGTCACGCAGCGTAGAGATGAATTTAGTACAGCAACAGAATTCGAACTTGGAAATCAGTTGGAAAGCTTAAAGCAACATCCAGCCTGCGTTATAACCTTCCGCCTGCCTCACAACATCCACGCGACGATCACATCCGCGTATTTATCACAGCTTAGGTCAACTGAGACGGTAGCTTCGTTCCTCGCAGCGAAAAACGTAGCTACTGTCTCAGTTGGCATTGCGCCTAATAGTCCAGTCAGCGTGAACCCATTGATTCTGTCGTCAAAAACCGGAATGATTCTTGTATTTTAAAATCACAATTTATAATTTTCTAGACTAGTGTCTTATAATTTTGTTTCGGCGATCTATTGGAATAATTAACTTTAATTTTTACTGCATTAGCCTTCTAGATTTTTGATCTCATAGTAATTACTAGCAAACGATTAAAATTAATACTGCGCACACACAGATACAACTTCCAAGGTCATTGTAAGCGCGCAATGCATCATTTATGTTCGGGACGAACGTAAATAAAGTTAGTAATATTCAACAGAAAATCTCCTAGATGCCACATTTTAAAACGGATTTTTATCAAGGGAAAGACTAACGGTAAGTAAATAGACCTTTGGGGCCGTACTTGATGTGGAAGATCGAAAAAATGGCGCTGGAAGGTATATCCCTTTAAGTGGGGTTGATAAAGGGCCTATAGATAGCTGCTTGCATTGGTGCAGATATATGGAATGGTAAGGCAGCTTGAATATAAGGCCAATTGTGGTTATGGGCTCACAAATTCAATATAAACAGACGATTGTAAGGAGGATGATTTTCACCCAAAATTCTGACAGTGCCTCTGTTACCAATATAGTTGATACCATAGCACAGCTAATGCTGATTCAGGATCATATTTTTCATATTTTTAAAGGTTCTTTTTTCCAACTGTGGATTCCACAACAGATTTTTAAGGTCCATTTTTGGTTATATTTTAGTTTTTGCTAAATAATTCGAAAACTATTTGAGCTACTAACTTTTCAGTATATAGCACCAATAAATAGCTCTCCAATAAACTGTTCGAATGGTGTATTCAAACTTCAAAATCGGTCAAACTTTGAGCGACTTACGGATTTGGGTGCAAATATAAGATAAATAAGACGACTGTAAGAAAGAGGGTATTTCTTTTAGTCGAATGTTCCTGGAATCCGTGCTGCCATACACGAAGGAAGCCGTGACGTCATACGTTTAGTGGTGCTCAGTGGCGACCGGTCATGGAAATGATCCTTGGGTCAAAGGTCGCCATTTTTCCTGGGTCATGGGTCAGAGCACTCACGATAGCATTTGTTTGTACTACATTTTTTTTTAGCGTTTGTACGAAAAATTCAAGTCTTTAATACTTTAAATGACATGTTTTTGCATCTGCTGGTGTGGAACACGGATTTCCTGGATTAAAGAAAAGAGGAATTTACTTAGTTGGAACCCATTTTACGCTAGGAAGCAGGAGTTGGAGCACGGACTTTTACACTATCACGCTACCTGGTAATAATCCTTTAAAGGCGAGCTGCCAAAATATGAAAGTCTGCAGCATCTAGCCCTATCGAGTTCTCTCTATCACTTGCTCGCAGCAATCAAAGGAATGAACAAAGAAATATATTTTAAGGGATATACCTCCCCGCGTCGTTTTTCTCGATCCTCCACATCAAGTACGGCCCCAAAGGTCTATTTACTTACCGCTAGTCTTTCCCACATTCGGAGCACATTCCTACGGAAACCAATACTCGGCAAGCTTTACAAGCAGGAGGGCAGAGTTTGGAAGGCAAACGCGTAAAAACGCATGTTGTTACACAAACACAAAACACACACGCAGGCGCAGTTTACCACACATCGTCCTAGGGTGTAGTGTGTCTTATCAGGTGTTGGAACACCGATGTTCCGGTTTCATGAAAGTTTTGTGTGCGCAGAAAAAAATTGTTGTGGCTCAACGAGCCCACAACAACTTTTTTTTCTACACACACAAAACTTTCATGAAACCGGAACATTGGTGTTCCAACACCGGATAAGACACACTACACCCTGGGACGATGTATGGTAAACTGCAGCTGCGCCAGTTCCGGTTTCATAAAAGTTTTGTGTGTGTAGAAAAAACTTGGTGTGTGTCTCAATGAGCCACCGTACGTTGCGATCACGCAGCTCAAAAATGGCCAGCAAACAACACTAAGGAGAGCGAGAGAGAGCGAATTTCGTGAAGGCAAATCGTGTTAGCTAACATTTGCCATATGCGGTTTGTAAAAAGACCACGAATTGTTTTGGCTGTTTGCGACGGCACAGTGTTTGTTTGCCGGCACTTTTGAACCCCACTGTGGGCAGCGCCGTATTGTCTACGCTTCTGCGGTCCTTGGTCAAGCGGTGAACACTATTTGCGCTCGTAACCCATTCCGTGACCTTGTGACCTAAGTTACCACCTCCTGATGTCAATCTGCCTTTAAGTCCCATGCTACAAATCTGTTTAAAACTGTGGCGACTGGACGATATTCCGTGTAATCCTCTATGCATATCACACACCAAATTCGCTTCGCACGCGAGGGAGCTAGTGAACGTGGTTGCAGCGAATGAGGGCGCGTGTCTGCAACGACTAGCCTTCGCGCAGCTAGAAGCTAGAAATCACCAGAAATTCCAACAAGGCAGCGGTTTTAGCTCGGCCGGCTCGCAATGATAACAGTCAGTAACATAGGTTCATAACCGTCTGGGAAAATGTTGTCTCGTCTGGAGGAATTATTTATCTTATTGTCACAGATTGCAAGGCTACAATACAGAGAGCGTTGTTGCCATAGCAATGAACCCTTTCGCCATGGTGATTAAATTCTCCCGGCGAGATTGCAAAGGCGAGCCGTTACATGAACGTCTGTATAAGTGCTTCAAAATCTTGAAAAAATGGTATATGTATAATGTATCGTCGGAAGGGTGATGAACGGAAAGTAGATGACGTGACTGAAGAACACTGACAAAATTTAGCCAAGAAAGTAGTCGAGTGTGTAGCCTTGCATGATTCTTTGTATGTTCGATTTTATTTTATTCGTATAGAATTAGTTATTTCGAAGTGTTAATTTTCAGTTTGTTGTAGCAAAATAGCTTAATCTCATAATCCGATACATGAAAGTGATAGAGATTTTTTATTACCTCAATTGAGTTTTTTTTCTGAGCCTCGATATACATTATGAATTTTTTTATTTCTTGAAATAGGTAGTTGGGGGAAGGAGTACCGCTCAGTTGGTTCCCCTTGGAACGGATTTTAATTGGTCTTTTTGTAATTATGAGTTGAAAAAGCCCAAGGTTCAACGTTACTTGCATTTTAAACATTATAAACTATTGTGCGGCAATGTGTTGTAACGCAATACGTTTTAAAATTTCAGTAAAGTTTACTTTTTATTGCTTCTAGGGTTTTGGTGTACGTTTCCAGCTTGGCTTTGTCATAGCAACTGGCATTTTCTGTCAGTATTTACCCAGAAAATATTTCGTTTTTCCTTCCTTCCCAGTACTTTTTATCTTTTTCTTATCAGTCACTGCCCCCGACGAAAGCGCGTGCTTATCGGCTACGTAACGGCACTAAAAATGGTCGACTGTTAAGAAGGATTGAGTTACAACACTTCTTCCGAACAACATCTTTTGGTAATCGTTTAATGCACTTTTTTTTAAGAAGAATTGGGTGCTTGTCGTGACATAAAAAAAATCACACGAAATGGCATAAATCACATTAAAAAAAATTACTTAAAATCACAAAAAATTAATCACACGTTTCATTAGTTGCGTCATTAAATTAAGGGGAAAAAATATTTTAAAAAAAGGTTGTGAGGTTTGTACTGGTTCCCAGGGCTTTACCAGACGACGAATTGCCGGATATGCACTACTTTATTAAGTAAAAATTAAAATAGATTTTTGTATTGTTATGGAACAGGGCACACTGGCTCAATAAATGACAAGGATTAGATGTGGGGGAGGAACACATTTACTTAAAAAAAAGAGGGAGGATATTTTTAAAAATTGACTTTCTTTTAAATGCCATTTTTTTTTTGTCTTTACTATTCTGATGTTGTTGTTTTTTTCTTTTTTCCAAGTAGTTGCCTTCACGCTTTAAATTTTACCTCGATTTTGTCGTACAGCAACTGCAGTATGAGAACCTGCAGACGGATGGGTAGAAATGGGGGAATGTCACACAGGCTTGTAAACTGCGCCATTTCCCAACTCTGGTGGAAGAGTAACATCGGGAATTGGGATTGGAGCTACCAGTGCCCCACGTGGGGATGGAAAGGGGAGTGTCATCGGGGATTAAGGTTGGAGCTACTAATTAATGTCCCACGTGGGAACTGGAGAAGGAGGGGTAGTACCATCAGCAATTAGAGTTGGAGCTACTAATGTCCCACGTGGGGACTGCAGAGGGAAGGGGAGTATCACCGAGATTAGGGTTGGAGCAACTAATGTTCCACGGGTGAGGGAGGGGAAGTAACATTGGGAATTGGGTGGGAGCTACTAATATCCCATGTGGAGATGGGCGAGATAGGGGAGTATCATCCGAAATTAGGGTTGGAGCTTCTAATGGCTCACGGGTGGGGGGGGGGGGGGGGGGAGGGGGGGGGAGAAAGGGAGGGGGAGTATCATCAGAATTAGGGTTGGAGCTACTAATGTCCCACGTGGAGCTGGGAGAGGGAGGCATAGTAACATCGGGATTTAGGGTTGAAGCTACTAATGTCTTACGTGCAGCCGGGAAGTAACATTGAGAATTGGGTTGGAGCTACGTGGGGAGGGTTGGGGGCACTGAAGGTAAAAATGTTTTGCCCCTATCTTTTAGTATTTTTCGTAGGCCTTAATTTGTTCTTCCCCATTTTTTGTGTCAAGGTACCATTTTTCACAGACCTGTTTTCGTCCGTAAATCTTACGGTATCATTTTTTTCATACTCCAAGTTTTCACCCCGGTTTATTTGCAACCAACCATTTTCCATAGACCTTGTCCTTTTCCCCCTAGTTTTTCGTAGGACAGAGTAATTTTAGGACCCATCCCTAGTACAAATTTAGAGAATTTCGTGCACGATTGAGTGAAATTTCTTCGAATTGCAACTTTTTTTTAGTTTCCTTAGGTAAAAAAAATCTTGCTCCCTATCTGATTGCTTCCCCTCTTTTCCCTTCCCGGGGAAGGAGCGGGCGGGGGGGCATATAGCTCCAGCCCCATTTGTGAATGTCGGCTAATGTGATGTTGTACAACCCGTTGAGTGAATGTTTGTCGAAAGTACAGTTTTTCTTCCTTAAAAATCCAGTTTTTTTTTAATTCTCCCTGCCCTTCCTCCCCCCCCCCCCACCCACTTCTTTCCAACTTAGTATTAAATAAATAACAATAATAAAAAAAAGGCTTTAGAGGCTAGGCAGCACCAGTCTTTTAAATGCTTCATGATGTGCTGTGACTAAGTATTAATAATTAGTTCCCTCCCTGAAAGCTAACTCAAATTCGGTTTCTCCATATCATGACAGGCTTTTGGCATTTTAGCCAAGTTTTTCTTTTTTTTTTCTTTTTATTTTTCTATCTGTTGCTTGGACTCTTGCCATACTTAGTTTATTCACCTCGTAACACCGATGATATTTCTGTAAAAGAGTACAGACGCTTACTTGATCTTCTAACCTCCCATCATGTAATAAAACAAGTAAGTACGCCTTGCAGTTATTTAGAAACTAACACATGCGATTTTTTATCAAAAATATTAGCCTTAAAAACACACCAGCAGCTACAACCTGCCACAGGTTTTGCACCAGAGTAATAATAATGTGTGGCCTTCTACATGGGCAATCAAGAAGTTGAATGTGGAATAGAGCAGGCGTTTTTAAAGGGATATACCTCCCAGCGCCATTTTTCTCCACCACATCAAGTACGGCCCCAAAGGTCTATTTCCTTACCGTTAGTCAATCCCTTGGTAAAAATCCGTTTAAAAAATGTGGCGTCTAGGAGATTTTCTGTTGAATAATTGTTAACTTTATTTACTGCATCCCGCAGCATATGATGCTTTGCGCGCTTACAACAATCATGACGTTTCGTCTGTGTGTGCATGTACGAATTTTCTAATAATTACCATAAGATCAAAAATCTATAAGACTAATGCGGTAAAAATTAAAATTGGTTATTCCTATAGATCGCCGAAGCAAAATTAGAAGACACTAGCCTACAAAATTATAAATTGTGATGTTAAAATACGAGAATCCTCGCCGCGAGGAACGCAGCTATACCTCCCCAGCCGACCTTAGCGCTGGTAAATACGCGGATGGCGATCTACGCGTGGCTGTTATAAGGCAAGCGGAATGTTATAATGCAGGCTGGGTGTCCCTTTAAATACAAGTGTCCCAGTAGTGTAACAAAGTGTCTCCGGGCCCAAAGGCAAAATTTATTGTAGGCACTCCCTCCCCTTCCAAATCTTCTTAATGCAAACAAACTTTATTGCTTCGTAATGCAAACAAGCAATAAAATTTGAAAAAGAAAAAAATTATAAAAAAGCACGCCTGTGTTTTTATGCTTTTTTAGCCTGCTCTCCTGTCAAATTATTATAGCTTTGTTAAATTATTACTGACTACTGTATAGCTAGTAATTGGTAATTACATTATCATATCAAAAACCAAAACTGGTAAAAGGGACCGCCAAGTTCCGAATAGTTCGGCCCTTCAAAGGAGTGATATCAACATACCAAAACATTCGCCAAGTTAATCGCACCGCTTAATAGTTCGAAGGTTAAATGAAAACTAGAACATCCTACTTCGGTAGCAATGTTCAAGTTTTCATTTAACGTCGTCTAAAGTATTATTCGGTGCGATTAACTTGGCGAATGGGTTGGTGTGTTGATATCACTCCTTGAAAAGGGTCGAACCATTCGGAACTTGCCGGCCCTTTTACCAGTTTTGGTTTTTGATGTGATATCACTCCTTTTTTTTTAATTGTGTATTGACTCAACTCCACTAACGTGCAGATGTGTAATAAAGTGCCGCGTCAACCTGAAATTGGTTTTCAACAGTTTGCTACTAGCTTTTGCCTATAGGCTGAACCATTCTCAACTTAGCCATCTCTTTATAGTTTTTTGGTTTGGTTTTAATTTTGTTGTAATTTGTTTTATTTAATGAGTCTTGGTGTGTTGATATCACTCCTTTGAAGGGCCGCACCACTCTCAACTTGGTGGCCTCTTTACCAGTTTTTGGCTTTGTTTATTTTGCTTTGTTTTTACAGTTGGTTTATTTTTCGTGAATTGGACGTGAATACAATTTCTTTGCAACGTTGTTTAGATGTATCGTGATACACCAGTGTGTGTGTAGGGAAGGCACGCACGTCAGTATACACGTTCTCATTGTCCGAACTTTGGCCGTCCAATGAGACGATGCCGACAATACTAACAATGGTTATAACAATATTTTCTTTCTTACGCGCCCTCCCACGCCATCCCCGTTAGGTCCCCAGGCTCCAAACCATAAAAGGTATGCAGTTCGTAATGTACTGCATCCATTCGTCCAATTTCATAGCTGGAAGCCTTCCCATTATCTCGAAATCGATGAATAATCACCATATGGGATTTAACATGGGAATGAGTGGACTAGCTAGCTAGTTAGGTAGTAACACATTTCAACGTTATTGAGGGTCAGATTTTGCGTAAAAAGCAGCATAGCTGGCAAACCTACACGAGTTAATTTTTGTCAGGCGGGTCATTGCTCTCGATTTCAACACAATTTAAGCTTTTGTACCGCATTATTATTTTTCCCCAGCTGCCTGAAATGTGCCGAACTATGCTTCAGGATATAAGACACTGACGCTATGGCGTCGTGCTACAATGGTTTACAACCTCGATAATTGAATTGATGTGATATTTGTTGTGATGTTTGTTGCCTAACTTGGCACGACACACTAGCGTGTGTCTAGATTACATTTGTGAAATGGTTACTTGGGTTTGCTTTTAACATAATGCACTTGGAACATGAAATTCACATACCACAGTTGGTTCCCTACTTTCGGCGTTCTTTCCTCAGTGCAAAAATCTAAATGATGTTTTCGATGTCCGTATTTTTTGCTTTTGCACTCTCAATACTGAGCAAACTTTTCAATATTTTTGCTCAGTAGACATAGTACTACTTACGTAAGTACCTTATTTTCTCTCGAGCACATGCAGTACCGTAGGTGGGCCTTCAGTGGAGCACAGACTTGAACGCCATTGGTCCCAGGCCGGATAGCCGCCACCGGATGGAGCGGGCGCATTATAGCTGACGCATGGCGGGCCCTCGAGTTGCAGGGGCCCGTAGGCAATGCTTACCTAGCCTCTGTACGTTACGCCACTGAAATGTCCATGCTGTAACTATCGCTTTACATTCCATCCCTTGTAAAAGGTCGTCTGGGAAAGAAGCTGCGGATTTCGTTTCCCGGCTCCTGGCCGGCTGATTCGATACCACCAGAATCTTATTTTACCAAAGCAACGCTAAAAGGCGTCAACTTTCCAGCGCACACGGAAACTGGCGATGAACCAGGAGGCAAAACACGCGCATTTTACCCCAGTCGACCTTGGCTTGGAGAAGCTATCTCCTTCCCGGCTTCACGGTCGTAGAACCGTAGAGCTGAACGTGGAGTTGCCGCATGACTGGATTAATGATTATAACCATTGTTGCGTTTATAATGTATGAATAATTTTATATTGGATACCTAAAATCTCTCTGTGCCCAATTTGATTGATTAACACACTTAACGGGGGATTGCCACCAACCAAATGACAAGCTGCATCATCTGTAGCCATTTACCGCTCTCTAGTTCTGCCTAGCCCTTACTTTCAACAGACGAAGGAACACACAAATAATTTCTTTTTATGAAACAAACAAGCCACGTGCCTCCTTATTAATTGAGTATAAAGTTGGTGCGCCCACGTGCACCAGAAGGCAAGCGGTAAAGTTAAGCCTAACGACATCGCGGGTGCTTTTATCTATATATCGACCGTTTTGAAACGCGTATACCGTACTAGATGGGTGCCATCTAGTGACAATGATATCGTTAACCTTGACCGCTTCCTCCCTGGTGCACGTGAACGCATCAACTTTCAATGATTCAATGATTAAGGAGGCACGTGGCTAGTTTGTTGTGCAACATTTCTTTACACATTCCTTCGCTTGCCGAAATCAAATGCTGCATAGAACTAAGTAACGGAAGACGGCACTATGCTGCAACCTGTCATTCGGTGAATAGAGCAGTGACACGACGTAGAATTATTGTTGTTAACTCTATGGTGGAGCCTTAATGGGTTAGCTGCAAGGGGCACTGGAGAGAGAAATAGAAGGGCGTCATACTGAAGCCGACGCTGTGAAGAGTGATTTCTTAGACCTAACACGCGCGATTTTTGTTGTTGGAGAAAACAACGTTATTTTAAGCCTAAGAAATCCGCTCTTCCGTTATTTTTCCCTCCATTTTTATGTAGTGCACCTTGTAGTTATGCCCTCCAAAACCCATACTCGTGTCAATATGGCGGCAACGTCACTGCTCTATAGCGAAATCCATAAAATTCATTAAATTTAGTAGAAAATGCAAGTGGAAAATTTTAAATAATCCTCGTCATTAAAAACAAATTGTAGAAACTAGTACCCTACAAATAGTTGTGAATACTAAAAAAAATATATTTTGCACAAAAACGTTCGCCGCATCCAATGTTTTTATGAATAAATACTGAATAGCTACCATTGGCTCTCGCACATTGAATATTTGGGGTGATACTTCCTTAAAGTAGGCCTACATTGCCGGAGAGCATGAGGAATTCTACGATTAGTTTCTTTTCTGTTTTTTTTGTTTTTTTTTCACCGTCTAGACTTTGTCCTAATTTGTCTAAGTAAGATTGAGTTTCGAACGTCGCATCGCGTACAAATTAAACAAAACGGAAGTAGAGACATTCTCGTCCGCCAGGGAGGGAATGCCTACACCAGGGTAGATTAGTAGGTAGTGACGCTTTTCTGAAAACGTGGGGTAAAGAAAGACCTGCTTCCACCAACGGCGCCAGAAGGCAGCACTTGTCTAGTTCTCGTAAGAGCCGAAACTTGAAATAAAAAAATGGCGGCGGCGTTGCCATGGTAACCATTGTAATACCGACAATACTTGTGGAAACAGACGAAATACTCGTGCGTGGGCATCATCCGAAGTATAAGAACTTATTCTGTGTTCGATTCAAACTGTATAGTATAGATCGTTACAATAAACATACACCACGGATGAAGCTCCAGCATGAACGGGCGATGAGCACGCTAGTCGGGCGTTCTCGCAACACAAAACCATTTGTTAAACTTAGCTCCACTCCTAACGACAACACGTTTTAAAATTGAATGTCGGATTAAAAAAAAAAGTAAAACGATCAGCCAGTTCTGATCTTTCTTAAAATTATTTCAATGTCCTAACCTGAATTATGGTATATTTTAAACGATTAAATTTGTATTCTTATCGTGATCAAATTGTTTTAGTGACGCTAAATAGTTTTGATCCCCATGATGTTTGCGCTTCCGTTACTTGACGACAGCGCCCTCCGGCGGTAAATCGCTGAAAGCAGGTATATACTTCCAGGGCTACCTACAGTACTGGCCGGATCTTGAATAAAAAATAGCATTACGAGACTGGGTTGGCAATATGGCCGCCGAAAGTGCCGCTGATGCGATTGAGTTGCCGCATTTTGTCAACCGAGGGGGACACACACCGTTCAAACTGCCAACGACTTTTTTTTTGCAAACGCAATGAAATAGCTTAACTGTGGCTGAGTGATATTTTTAAACACCATTTAAAAATACTCTTATAAATAATAAAAAATGTGCCACCAAAATCTACGTAAAAATTTAAATTATTATTTCGAAAACCGCTACTAGCCGCCAATAGATGTCGCGTCGCACCGTACAAAGTTGCTACCTCGAAGAACAAACCTCGACGAAATGAACCAGACGTGGCGGCCATTTTGTCTACCCCCCTAATATCGTTGTAGAGCGGGCCAGTTAGTTTAGTAGCCATGATACTTCTTTCAAATATTTACCGTTGTCAGAGAAAGAATGGCACTACCTATCTATCTACCCTGGCCCACACTAAATACTTGATAGGCCTATATAGGAGAATAGTTGGGCAGCGCCTACTACAGTAGAGGTCGAACCAGTCTTGCCTTCTACAATACTACGCAAAAAGCCGACACAAATAGCGGAGCGGTGGTGGGGTAAGTGACTCCCTCCGTTGGTAGACTTTGGAAATATTAATAGCTTTCTATTCAGCACATACCCTCCCCCTTCTCAGGAATTGATGTGTTGTTGTCAGTCTCTTTTTTTTTTGCGTGTTATTTTACGGTCTTTATTATTATGAGACTGGTAAGTGGCTAGAAAGAATTCAAGGCCAACTGAGGTAGTAGCAGCGTTCTTCGCTCCACTCCGGAGCGAGGAAAGTAGATACTATCTCAGTTGGCCTTGAAAGAATTATTGATATTTCGGCCAGACGCACGTCGCACACTCCAAGCCTGGATCAAAATTTCGTGTGTGGCCTAGCTTGGACTTCCTAGGTGCCTAAATATAGCTTTCTAAATAGCGTGCAGAGAAAATACGGTGCAGATATTAACTCTGCTTGATTTCCTGGCGCATCTGATCGATCATACTCGTTTTGCTGCCTTACAACGCCTGGAAAAAGACCTTCACGATTTTTCTGAAACGGTCTGTGGCGCGTGCGCCGGCAAGGTCAGCGCTAATCAATGACGTCAACCGAACGATGTGACGTCACTAAGAGCTTAACCTCTTTAGGGTCGCGTGACGTCATCGGAGAAAGGCAAGATAAAAAAGAAAAAAAGAAACTGAAATCGCTCTGGTTTTGCGAGTTGTCCCTGACCTTGGCATAATGAATAATAGCATAATGTGTGGGTGGGTGGTCCGAATGGTGAGGTGGGTGGGTACAGCTCTGGAGTGCGGTTAGTTTTGGGGGGAGGCGGTAGGGGGGTAGTGGAACAAGCATACTTACGCCCACGCCCTGCTAAAGCCGTTCAGGGTCAAAAGAAACGCTGTCACCCACCCCCGCTCGTTAGATAGATACATCTCAAAGGGTTATTACTGGTTAGCGCACCTCACGGACAGGTGCCCCTAAACTGACTCCTCTCTTTCGCCTCTGCTAGACATGAGAGAGCCAATGACGTTGTTCGGAAATTAAGGAATCACACAGAGGCGTGCTGGGAGGGCTATTCAGGCCCGAGAAATGGTTAACGTGGCCTCCTGTCTTGTGGCGTTTCGTAGAAAGCAGTCATCATGAAAAAATTCAATAGCAACCCCCCCCCCCCCAGGCGTTCGTAGCATAGCCCCCTTCCCCACGGGAAACTTCCCGTATGGCCAGTACGCCCCTGAATACACAGGGCGTTTATCAAATCCCTCTCAGTTTGGGGCGTCCATACCGGGTGTCCCAAAAGTCAGGGGGTCACCCCAATAACTTCATGACCCCATTGATATTTCGAAGTTAGGTTCACCAGGGGCGCCCATATAGGGGGCACCACCTGGCCTACCTCATAACTCGGTAGATTCCTTCGAAAACATACCAACCATTCATCTACGAGGGGGGGGGGGGGGGATAAAAGTTCTTGGGGGGTGACCCCTGGTTTTGGAACACCCGGTAGGCTATATTCCATCACACTCTGCGGAATGGGTGGGTGGTAGTTAATTTATTGTGACAACTGTGTTTCCAAAATGTGACGTCACATAATCTTGTATCACATTTTGGTGTTCACGTCACCTTACATTTCCGGCGTATTATTTAAGAACACAATAAATAAACCCGTGGACTCTTTTAACACATTTGAACAAGCACAATAAATTTAAGTATAAGTAAATGTAAAGCACTTTGAAATATTGCATGTGTGTGTGCGTGGGGGGAGGGGGAGTGATTGTGGAAGTGTGATGTAATTATTGGGGGAGGAGGTGTTCTAAATTTTGTGACATTTGTGACGAAGGGGTAGGTGGGTGAGTGTTTTAAAATAGGCCAAAAAGTGACGCATAATACGTCGAAATGTAGGACACAGTAGTGTGTTCTCTCGTAGAAATTATTCGTGCCAAAACATGAGCAAACGAATTACAATCGACTTAGTCTAAGCCTAACTATGTGAGGAATCAATCTGAAGGAAGGGAATGCTAACCATTGATAACGGGGTAGATTCCCGTGGATTAAATTCCGAGGAGAGGTGCGGCTAACATAACATTAGGCATCCTGCCCATTGGTGGAAGAGACGGCGGTGGGGGAGGGGAAGGGGGGAAGGGTACCTAGTAAAGGCAGTATATTATTTTTCGAACACAATGAAAAGTGTGGTCGTGGGAACGCTATGCAACCGTACTATTGGTGGCAACACGCCAACAGTGCGGGGCCCACGTAAATTCTTTGACGGTGGAATGTGTGAAGAGGGTGTGGTGGCTAGAGTGGTTCTTTCTGTAAAAGCCATCTTCCAACTAAGCAAATTATTGGAAGATAGGAATTATTTATTTATTTGTCACGAAGCCATTGAAAGGAGGGGCGAAAAGTAGTTAATTTTCTCGCAGAAAATATCCCAATTTCATTCGGCAAAAAGTTGCTGATTATTACGGTGACGACAACCGTGTATCGGTATAATTCGTGGGCTACCACAATACAGGGTACCGCTGAAAGTACCCCTAAAAGTATTCGCGACACGGCGTACGATGCGTGCAACATGACAGCGTCGCATTACGAGGAAAAGAAAAAATTTGTACTGCAGTACAACATGATGGATTGATTTCTGAACGCCGACATTCGATGGTTTGTTTTCGATTCGATAACCCCTAAATGGACGCCATGTTGAATTTTGAATTATCGCTGCGAGCAGCTGTTTATTCTTCCGTCGTCTGATCGGTGCCGGAAGCTGTTCCTGGCGGCTTAGCGCGAAAAGAGCATACAGTAAAACCTCTTTAACTCGAACTCCAGCGAGGCTGGCATTGCAGTTTGAGTTAAGCGGAGTTTGAGTTAAACGGAAACGCATTAAAACACATGACAGGCTGTTGGCCTGGGGATTTCCGAGTACATCTTTGCATCCAATTTTTGCGAAGTGCAGATTGGTTTAATATGTGAAATGTACTACTAATTCCTCAGTAAAAACAGCAAAGATTCTTTTTTTCAGGTAGAAAAGTGACACAGAATGCATGGTGTCAAATAGTAAAATTACCATCCGGAGTTTGAGTTAACCGATATTTGTTTGAGATAACGAGGGTAATTTTGTATTGGGACAACCAAATAGCACAAAATTGTTTGACTTAACCGAGTTTGAGTTAACGTGTAATGACAACAATGATGTAGCAATGTTTAAAATTTCTTTTGCACTAGTTTTGTTATTTATAATATATCAAACACCTGGTAAAAAGGACCGCCCCCCCCCCAGTACCGAATGATTCGGCCCTTCAAAGGAGTGATATCAACACACCAAAACATCCGCCAAGTTAATCACACCGACTAATAGTTCGAAGGTTAACGCGAAAATAAATAACGGTTGACTAGCAAATTGCGTTCGGCAAGCGAGAAGGTCCCTTACAGCCCCAAAGTCTCCCAATCCTGGGTGAAAGTGATTTTTTTTTCTTTAACTCAGTGCTTGTGTAAATTATTTTTATCCATCACGTCATGGATAAACTTGTACATTCTTTGGAGCGTAGTGAACTTGAAGTTTCGAATTTGTTGTTACGAGTGTTAAACATCCGGCTCCCCCCAAGGGTTTTAGTTTATTTTTCTTTAAAGCGCCGTAACGTTAGTCGTAAACGTCGAAGTGACAAACACGAAGCCGAAATTAGAACACAACTTCATCACCTGCAGTTTTTTTTTTCTGCTTCTTTTTTAATCTATGGCCAAACAGAATTTGAAAGCGCGAAAAGGCATTTAGCCCTCCTTTAGCAAAACGGGTTTTATGTTCGAACACTTTTTTGCCATACCTCCCAGAATATGTGGCAGTTTCATTCAGACAGGAAAATGTTGTAAGAATATGATAAGAAGAAACGTGGTACATGACTTGTTACGTAGCACCACATACATCCACTGATAGAATAAAAATTCATTAAATAAGGAAAGCCTGCATGGTTAAATCTAATTTAAATAAATACAGATGCAAACCTATTTACGTTGCCTTTTGGACTTATATGTCAGACTGCCTGAGTGGGGAATCGAACCCACGACCTTTGAAACCAGAGGCCGAGGCCTTACCTCTAAGCCATACGGGCATGGCAATGCTTGAAGATAGGTAGAGGTTTTTACGTTACTTGACCCTCAAGGTGGCCACACACCAAATTAGAGGTTTAGTCACATGACAAAACATTTTGTCGTAACCTGTGTCAACGAGTTGCAGACATCTCCAAACCATACCAATAAGTTGAGCGCCACACACCGGATGAGACACTGTCGCGTGACGTATTAGGCGTCTCACCACAACAAAACGAAGCTCCTTCTAGTTATGACTGGGAGGTGGTCTCTCCACCAGATGCGACGTTTTGTCTCGCAACGTTTCCTCGCGATACATTTGACTAATTTGGTGTGCGCCCACCCTTAGACCGCCCTTACAGTTGTTTACGCTGTCAAATACTTTCATTAGTGTATTGAACGGCTTTTGATGCGTTCTTTTTGGATAGATTGTGGCATTGAAACTAATGACATTCTCCCCTTTTCAATTGTTTGGTGATGGGATTTGGTGGTTTTCAATTGTTTGGTGATGGGATTTGGTGGTTTTCAATAGCTCGTGTTGCTTCATTTTGCAGTTACTTGACTACTATGTTTAGTCAGTGACTCCAAACCGAAACAACATGAATTATAGAACACTACCAAATCCCATCACCAAAGAACTGAAAAGAGGAGAATGTCAGTGAAAAAATTAATCATTTGCAGGTGAAGAAGATCGGTTTGAGGATTGCCCCCTGATAAAGCAATGGACCCACAATCATCATACATACAAAAACGATTTAATTTTCGGCATTAATTGCGTGTCTTGTTCACAATTTTAAAAGGTAAAACACTTAAAAACCTGAGACAGCCACAGCTGCTGGCGTGTCAAGCCAGATCTCGGAATTTCAAGATGGCGGTCTGATACACCAGCAGCTCTGGCTGTCTCAGGTTTTTAAGCGTTTTACCTTTTAATAATTGTGAACAAGACATGCAATTAACGCCGAAAATTAAATGGTTTTTGTGTGTAGGACAATTGTGGGTCTTTGCTTTATCGGGGAGGAATCCTCAAACAGATAGAATGTCAATGTCACTCAAGCCGATAACACCCTTATCTTCCACCTCCGTTTTTACACCGCAACTGTTTTAAAATTTCGTCGTATGGAATCAGACATAGCATTCAATTTTAGTTTTGAAATCGTGTTGATGCAATGGTCTTTAATTGATTATTAATGTAACACTGAGTGGACATGCTCAGTCTGCTCAGTGCTAGTTTGACTGTGTACGGCTCATTCGTTTTCATTTTAGGAGTAAAAACTTTATACTGTGTCGACCCTCTTCAACGCTCGTTTTCTTTTCCCTTCAGCTCCTTGAAGATTCCTTCTTGCAAGTTTGAAAGACTGCATTGGTTTTCGACGGCTGACTGGTTTACTGACATTTGGGTTTTTGGACTTCCTTTGTTATGGCTTTGTTGTTCAGCTTTATTTTAGGATTAGGACTAAATCATTACGGCAACCCCATCGACTTATTAGTCCATCTTGTGCTCTTTACTGTTGTAAATCTTCAAGGCAACTTTTATCCGATGGTTCTTCATCCGTACATTTCATCGTCGTCGTCTTGTTTGTCCAATTCAGAAATTTCTACAAAAGTGCAGCCTATAGACTATACTATCCCACCCACCGTTAGAAACGGCATTTGTGCCGAGTGCAGGATGTCAACAGGTCAACAGGCTGTTTCCGGTGATAACGCCATTTGTGTCAGCAACGGGGTTGAGTCAGCAATGCTGAGGCGTTGGCGTCTTACCATCCTTTTTTTGTTTATTTTTTATTTGTATTCTCTTTTTTTTTAACTTGTCTTCATTTATATTCCAAAAGAAGGCGGGAAGTAAACTTTTGAATGTCACCCGGTCATGACTTTGGCATTCGTAGTCGTTGCTTCGGTTTGGCTGGGACCGAGTTGGGAAATCAGCTTTGTGACGTCATCTTCCTTAGTGGAAAAAGGCACGTAGGAGGAATCCCCTAGACGGAAGGAAACAATGCTACAACGGAGTTTCACTTTATAAAGATTTGCATCCATGCAAAATCTACCGTGTACCAGTGTGTAGGCTACTGCAAAAATGATGTTGTGAGTTACAACCACTACATAATCCTAAAACTCGCTATAAGGACGGTCTGGATCTTATAATGAGTTTTTAGGTTGTAAAGCACTACGTCTACAAACGTAACGTCTAAGATCAGCCTTCCAAGGACAAATATTTGTAGATGTTGTGTGTTTAAACGTCTACAGAATAGGTGTTATAAACCGCAACGTCTTAAGTGTTGTAACCCACAACTTGTATACGTGTTGTAAACTACAGCATCTGCAGGTGTTGTAAATCAAAACGTCTATAGGTGTTGTAAACCACAACGTCTATAGCTGTTGTAAACCACAACGTCTATAGGTGTTGTAAACCGCAACGTCTATATGTGTTGTTAACCGCAACGTCTATAGGTGTTGTAAACCGCAACGTCTAGTTAACCGCAACGTCTATAGGTGTTGTAAACCGCAACGTCTATAGGTGTTGTTAACCGCAACGTCTATAGGTGTTGTAAACCACAACGTCTATAGCTGTTGTAAACCACAACGTCTATAGGTGTTGTTAACCGCAACGTCTATAGGTGTTGTTAACCGCAACGTCTATAGGTGTTGCAAACCGCAACGTCTATAGGTGTTGTAAACCACAACGCCTAAAACACCTATAGCTAGACACTGACGTCAACAAATATAATTACGAGTAAACGTCAAGGATAACTTTTCATGTTTAAATATTTTGTTATAGTTCATCGTTGAAAAGATTTTCAGTCTTTGGATGAAAATACTGTTGACTAAACTGTGTTTTATCCCAGTTTGTTAAACTAAAATTGTGCCTGGATTTTATTATTTAGTAGGTTTTTGCTAATAATTTAATTATGCCAAACAATAATTGCAGCCCTTTAGTTTTACATCCAAACTGCAGCCTTTAGGCTGTGACTGGATTTTCAGCGTTCTTTTTTTTTATTATTATTTTATATTGCTTTAAAAACGGTTGTTCAACAATTTCCGTGAAAACCGGAAAGGTGTAAACATGTTGGTAAGCTGAACCTCTTAACAGAAGCCTCGAATGTAGCTGTTACAATAATGCACAGTAACTCTTTGGTTAAGTTTGGTACTGATGTGTACTTAAACCATCAAGTTCAGTAAATGTTTGCCTTCCCCTTAATTCATTTAAAACTGTTCTGACCTTAGGGACGAATTAAGAAAAAGTACCCAAGCAATCCGAAAACCGCAGCAAACGTACAGTTACGTCTGATAGTGGTGGTTTAACAAGATTTTCTATGTATTGCACTCCCCGTTTATTCGGTGTGTCTGGACAGTAGTCAGCTTATTGACTCATGATACTCATTTCCCCCGTTAGCTTGAAGGGTAACCCTTTCCACCTACTTTTCAAAATACCAAAACAAAGCTAGATGACTTACGGCATAACGCAATAAAGGCGTGTGTTGTAAAACGCAACGTCAATTGTAGGTGTTGTAAAACGCAATGTCTATTATAGGTGTTGTAAACCACAACATGTTGTGACCACAATAGGACACAAATATATAGGTGTTGTGTTGTGTTGTGTTGTCTATTTTTGCAGCGTAGGATACCCGACGAAATCACCGTCATCATGCAAAAATCCGATAAATCACTTAACTTTTTGTGTACTTAACGCCTGAAAACGCACGTTCCATCAGACAACTTTATAGTCTAAATAACACTTTTACCAGCTGTTAAAATTAATTCGTTTGTTTAGTTTACCAGTTTATTTAGTTTGCTTTACGTATGAAGCTTTTAGTCAATTTTGGTGCAGAAAAACCACGATTTAAGGGTATAAAACAATTACTTTTGAATGTATGAAGCTTTTAGCCAATTTCCGGCAGAAAAACTACGGTGTGAACTGCTTTAAGTCAGAAATCGTGAAATATCCTAGTTAGGGGTGGTTGGGGGCTGTAACTACAAGTTATTTCACGATTTCATACCTTCAACATTTTAGGGCTGGGTCATACCTTTGCCAAAACTGTTTATAGGTGATTTACGGTACATTCTGCATACCGGGCGTTTTGGTACATTTTGATACATATGTTCTATCTCTTTAATGCTATATTCTTCATTTTAACTTACAGTTAGCCACCTTCCTCCGAACTTTCCTTTTTAACTCCCCAATTTTTTCAAGTCTCCACATTTTTGCAATCGAATTAGTAAAAACAATTTGATGACAATTCGATACCTACGTCAGAACTAATAATCGGCGAACGTTTTTATCGCGAAATTATCGTTTTCTCGGTAATCGCGGCAGCCCTATACCCTATAATTGGTTAGTATATCATCATCGCCTACACCTGTGCGTACAGTTGAATTAAAATGTAACGCGTTACTTCGTTCTGTTTTCACGTAATTATGGTATATACACATTACACATAAAAGGGAAAGTTTCCACCGAGCACCCGATGTGAACTTGAAAACGCGTTTTACGATTTTATGTTATGATAATATAATAATTGTACAATTTCAGTCGCCCGTGGCTTTTGAAAACACGGCCGTAAACCAGTCAGCTGGTCAATGCTGTTAGGGGACTGGATAGAGATCAACGCCCTCGGGCCAACAACAACGAAACTGCGATGCCCATTAAAATATTACTGCCAGCTCGCGTTCCATCCGTCGGTGGAGTGTTTTTTCGTTGCGTTAATGATCCCCGTTCGTTACGGTAATCAACAGGTCCGAACCTGATATTTACATGAAAAAGAAGGTATATAAAAGCGACCGGAGCGAATGTTACGATGTCATGCACCCCTAGCTCGTGAAACGTAATAATCCTCCTCGGTTTAATGGTCGGGATGGATTTCTCGTGACGTCATCAGCGGGTTACCATGACGGTGCAAATGGGTAAGGTCTCGTTTATGCCAAATAACCTTCTCGCTCGCGGAAAGCTATTTGCTAGTCGGCCGTAATTTATTTACGACTAGAGGAGGGGACCGGTCATGAATTAAGTTTGCGCACACATTTCCCGGGACATTTTTCCAGCACTCTTCCCGACGACTTGTCAGATTGATCGACCAC
>JAHWFP010161671.1:63223-98234 GCA_023313725.1 Lithobius niger | reverse complement strand
ATATTTTTGTACTTACGCGCCATCCCACGCCATCGTCGTTACACCCCAAGGCTCCAAACCATAAAAGGTACGCAGTTCGTATCGTACTGTAGCCATTCGTCCAATTTCATAGCTGGAAGCCTTCCCGTTATCTCGGTATCGATGAATAATCTTAATCACCCTATGGAAATTAACATGGGGATGAGCGGACTAGAATTAGCTAGCTCTAGTAACACATTTTCAACGTTATTGAGGATGAAATTTTGCATTGAAATCAGCTTAGCTGGCATTCCTGCACGAGTTAATTTTTGTCAGGTAGGTCATTGCTCTTGATTTCAACACAATTTAAGCTCTTGTACCGCATTATTATTTTTCCCCAAGTACCTGAAATGTGCCCAACTATGCTTCAAGATATAAGACACAATGGTTTACAACCTCGACAATTGAATTGATGTGATGTTTGTTGTGATGATTGTTGCCTAACTTGGCGCGACACACTGGCGTGTGTCTAGATACGTAACACTGTGGCAGAAATTACCAGTGTTAAAACAATGAAAGGAGGGTGCGCGGATAGCACGACCGCTTTCTGCCTGGGAGGTCCGGGTTCGATCCTGACCTCGTCCACCCCCTGCCATTTTCGGGAAGAGAAGGGCCCTGTGGTGCCTCGTGCTCATGTCGATTGTGGCATGTCAAAGATCCTGGGGTTTCTCCGGCTAAATTGTCTTTCTCGCCGTCTACTCATAATCATGCTAATCTTCATCTGGAGGTGACGACGGGCTATGCGGCCTCCATTAGGTGAAGGAGGGTGGTCTGCGCCCTGTTTCAAAAGGGAGAGCTACTAGCATCATCATCATCATTGACACACTCGACAGACATCACCGTTCATATTAGTTTATTACAAATTAACGATTTCTAGTACGAGGTTCCTCGAGTTGTGTATATGTAGCCTTCCAGAATGTTAGTAATGTCAAGCTGACGGGAAGGGAGGAAGGAGTTTTTTTTTTTGTGATACAGAAGAAGGGTGAAACTGGATCCTCCTCCCTTACAATTGCAGGGCATTCATGAGAGTGAGTAATGTGACCTCACCTGGACTTAAGCCTAATGCCCCCCTTATAAAGATGGCCGTTGGCCCTTTGCATCTAACCAGCAAGGAATTTCCCGCTCGAAACGAGAAGAGGGAAGGATCATGCAACAGGTGGACAGGATTGCAGGACCCTCGCGCATTCTCCGAAACCGAGAAGGTAATTGCCGAGGAGGTGGGACACGTGGTTTAAGGTTTGCAACGCACCGAACTTTTTTCAAAGCATTCAAAGAGAATATTGAGGGAAAAAAACTGCACGTGAAGGGAAAAAATCAATGGCAAAATCAACGTGAGACGAAAACTAACAAACTCGTTGCTGTCGATCAGATTTTACGACGAGCAAGCGCGTAAATTCGGGAGCCATGGATCAATGTAATAATTGGGCAACCAGACATAATACGTGATTGTTGATTGTTTACGTTTTGGTGCCAAATGTCCATCTATTAGTTTACAGTTAAAGCGATAGAAGAAAAAAGAAAAAAATTGTCAAGAAGATCCATATTTAAATACGTTTTCTCCTTACTATATGAACAGTTCATTCGTTATCTTTTCGATACTGAATCAATACAGATGCAAAAATTTGGCGATCACCTTTTGTCACCGAAAGCAGAGATGTAGTCTAGCTGTCAAAATTTGTCTTACATGCCCATTCATCGCTTTTGGACAATGTAAGACAGCTTCGGGGTGCCAAAACTTGACCAGGCCAAGGCACGATAAAATTTAGCATGTAGTAGCAAAATACTCAGCTTCCTCACATCACGAACTAGTGGATGTCAGCAAAACCCAGGTACTGTATGCTGAGCCAATTGAAAAAATATTAGACCGGTGTTAGAGACATACATCATTGCTATTAATAAAGTGAGAGTGGTGAATGAAGAAGTGGAGGGCCGTCGCCCTGATAAATTTCAGTGCGGACCAGTTTATAGCAGGTACATAAACAGGGTCGGACTGGGTCAGTCTTTCGCGTCTGCCCGACAGTCAAAAAATAGCAAACCCTCCCTCACCCGGGTTGGGGAGGGAAGGCGGAGGAGGGAGACTGCGGTCCTTTTAAGAATGTGGAAATTACATAAACTAATCAGTCTTTTTTTTTTGGGGGGGGGGGGGAGGGGGGGGGTTGCGGTCGACGCTGATACGGTGGCTTATTTTTCAAGATAAATACACTGTATTGGACAAATTCATCTAACATTTTATTGCAAATGGGCAAATCCTAATGGCTGACCGGAAGGAGGGGAGGAGGAGGGCCAGCACTTTGTCCAATATAATGCGTACATTTTCAGAATGAAGCTTCTATATCAGCGTGAAACATTCAACATTTAACCAGATGCGACCAGAGGGGGGTGCAAATGTGGCTTCTGTCCCTAGGCCCGAGCTTCAAGGGGGCCCGGGCTGCTAACTAGGACTATAAAAGTAGTACGACTCGTAGTCAATTTTTTCCTCATAAAACACTTGTCAAACTTCAAAAAGGGCGTTCAGTCGCACACGTGGGGCCTATTAAAGGGCGCTGCTGCCCTTGATACTCTACTACGTCCATAGGCCCATCAGACCTTGGGCGGCCCTGCATTTGGCACTCTGTCTTTTTACTTCAACTTTTGATACACGACACCTTTACTTGAAAACAACCCATGCAAACTAATTTCAGAAAATGACAGGTTTTTTTAGGTTCATCATTACGTTAAAAAAAAACTGTACTAATAAGTTAGAACGGCAAAGTAACCAAAGAAGCGATAGTTTCGGCTTGGACGAATGTTTCGTCAACTGTGTTGTGAATGTATCTATTCGATTTGAACCACGTGATGAGCAATGTTAACGTTTTAGTGTCGTCCTTTCCGTTATATTTCCCCCCCTTTCTCTACTAATAACAAAAGAAAACAAAGAAAAGTCAAGGGAGCATCTGCCATTGGCAGACGGACACACGGCCCGTCCCTGTGCATACAGCTATAGGCAGAGCCTCCTACAGTAAAGGCCGAATCAGATCAAGACAAATTCGGCGAGTAAAATCAACCATTGATATAGATGGAAGCGCAAGTTTGTTAGGTCTGCCATCTCTACACCAAGCGGCGATACTATCCGACGAGGGTTCCAAATTCTGTCAACCGATGACGCCACTTGGCAAATTTGCCGCGTCGTTATTTGATTCGCCGTTTGGCGGCAGAGTATTGTGGGAGGCACAGACGAACCGGCCTTTACTGTAGGTGGCTCTGCTATAGGTCGCCTGTATTCAATTGATTTTATTCTAAACCCCTTAGGTTGCTACGACGTGAGTATGCTTGCTTTTCTGCAACTTTTATCTGTAGCTTCGTTTCTGTACTAGTTTACGTACATTTTGGACCAGTAAAATTAAGCTAACTTCAGTATAGAGTAGTGACATTTGCCGCCATATTGGCACCAGTATGGGTTTTGGAGGGCATAACTACAAGGTGCACTGCATAAAAATGGAGGGAAAAACAACGGAAGAGCGTATTTCTTAGGCTTAAAATAACTTTGTTTTCTCCAACAACAAAAATCGCGCGTTTTAGGTCTAAGATATCACTCTTAACAGCCTCGGCTTTAGTATGACGCCCTTCTGTTTTTCTCCGCAGTGCCCCTTGCAGCTAACCCATTAAGGCTCCAGCATAGAGTTATATACAATAATACTACGTCGTGTCACTGCTCTATAGCGTGCTGGGCAAGGCGCCAGGGCGGTTTTTTTAAGCTGCCATCCGGTAAAACTGTGGAAAATAACTTCATAAATTTATCGTCAATACCTCCGATGAAATAAAATGAACCAAAGATCAAAGGAAATGACTGTAATGTTCACCTGGTTTGTTTATTTATCTGTACTCATTATTAGATCAACAATGACGCTAATTTAGCATTATTAATCAAAACCGTCATTCATTCATTGCTGTGCACTGCTAATACCGCTCATCCTCTCCAATTAAATGAACGTGTCCTGACTGAACGAATAGAATCAATTTCAACAAAATTATTTTTCTCCATACCCGCCACACACAAAAAACAACTGCGAGAAATACAATTTTCGTTTGTCAGGTTTTAAAAAAAAGATTGAAACCAAGCTGGTTTATGCAAAGCAAAGTTATTAATACTTATTTTATTTATTCGGTGGTCATCATGGCTGAATAGTGGCAGAGCTGAACCTAGGAACCTGAAAAAAACTGACCTGGTCGGTGAGGGCGAGGGATAATTATCTAACTGGAAAATCGCATAATTGGAAAAACGTATATAAGTATAACGGAAAATCATCTAACACGAAATACGTCTAATGGGAAATCGCCTATTTTCCCTGCCTCGCTCGTGCTGTCGTGCTCGCTTTGGCTATACATATAACATTAGAAACCGCAGGTATATTATTGTTGAGTTAGAAGTTTATCCATTATACGATTTTCCATTATACGATATTCCGTTTAGATGATCTTCCATATTTTTATTTATGCAGATATTAGACAATTATCCCATTAGACGATTTTTCAGTTAGATTTCGTCCGACGCCCCGGTCGGTGACAGGAAAGGGAAACCTGTCAAAGTCAAGGCCAGCTAGGTTAATTTAACTTGGATCCGCATTCATTAACTGTGGGATGTATTCTGGTCTATTCTGGACAGTCGAGACCGAAGGTTCCACATTAAATCCCCCCGATTTCCCATTCTCTTATAAGTCTTCTTTCTGTTTAAAAAATGACCTAATAATTGTTTCGTCTGCACAAACAGTTTTGCTTCAGAAGACTGAAGTTTCCAGGAAATGTATTTTAATTTATTTTTTAATTTCAAACTTTAGGTGCTTAATAGAAATGCAAAAAAAAGTGCCAAAAAAATACAAAAAAAATAACAAACCTAAACGTAAAATGTGGAGATTTCTGCTTTTCGAGTAGACAGACTATTTGCAGTTTCAAAATAATTAATATAGAAAAATTGTGCATTTTGTTTCAAATCATATTTTTCCCTATGAAATGCAAATACATAGTCAAATTAACGTCCGGTTTAACTGCTAAGACTACCGTGGGAAGGAGAGGAACTTATATGACAGGAAATACCTGCGATCTTCGATGTGCTACATATAGGCGGAGTGCATTTCCTGGAAACTTTTATATTTTTTTCATTGGCTAATATTATGCAGCTGTGTATAACAGTGGTTTGTGGTAGGAGAGGGGGGGGGGGACAAAGAAATAACTCCTTTGTAGTGACGTAAGAAGGGAGGGAAGGTTTTTTTTTTTTTTGTAATTGCGTCTCTTAGGAGGAATGCGCTCATTCCCAACTTAAGAATTCATCCATCTTAAAATGATAGAACTAAATGCCTCTTAATACATTGGTTTACTCGTGGTTTTCGTCCCCAACCCCGTGATTTTAAAAAGTAACATGATCGTTAAAAAGTTGTATAGCTTTAAAAATTGCTTGAAGTTTGTTATAATTAACTACCAATAACTTTAAGAAGAAACCAACTAGCTAACGGGTCCAATACAAAAGAGTTAAATGTCGATTTTTCTAAGTAGGCCTAATAACAAAAATGCCAACGCATCAAACAGTCTGCATTAAAGACTGGCCTTGTGAAAATACAAGATACACTTGCGTATGTTTGTGACCTCTAGTTCTCTAAGTCACCACTGAGAAAGACTGAACAGCAACTTAACCAGTCTGGAGTCTGCAGCCAATATCCGCCCTGGTAGTGCAGTGGTTAGAACGCCCAGCTAGTAAGGTTCGGGTCCCAGTCGGGGTAGTTGTTTTTTCTTTCTTTCTCAGATTAGTGTAATCTTGTATCCTCACAAGGCCGGTCTTTAATGCAGACTGCTTGCTTCATTTACCCTTTTCCTTGAGAGTCATTCTTTATTTAAGAAAAATATCATTACAATTATATCAAAAGCCAGCTTAAAAACAGTTTGAAATTTCTAGTGTAAGAGGATGGTGAAATTATTTTTAATCCGTTAAAATTACAACGTTCGGCGCCCCCCCCCCCCCCGGGCGGGGTAACTGCAAATACGGGGATGAAAAACATGCTGTTAAGCCACGTCACAGAATCTAATTTGTAGTCTTCTGTAGGCTATCGCAATGTCGTTTTTTTTACGGACTAATTAAATAAATATATAGCTGTAATGATATACCGGTTAGTTGTTAACCAATCAACCAAATAACCACTCCAGACGTTCGCGCATAGAAAGCGTTTGTTAATATACATAGATCGATTATGTGATTCGATCGCGCATCCTTTTGGATTGGAGATGAAACCCCTGATAACTTGGTTGTGCTTTGCTTGCTTCACTCGGGTTCACAGGGATCCCGCATGAAACTCGCTTTTCACTGCTGGAATTAGTTGCCATTTTGTTTCCTACTTACGTAAATGTACGTTCTTGTGTGGAAGGAGTTTGTGCGAACACAAACGCACGAAATGACGTAGTTGAACAGTGAAGTAAGCCACCTTTTTATGTACATTTTATTGGAGTGACGTGTCGTTCACAATATTTATAAATTTATCTACAAATTTAGTTATTTACCTTTATTCATCCTTGTTTACCCTGTATTTCTTCACTCTTCATTTATTTCATCTACATTTTGGTTTGTATAATTTTATCTATTACTTGTAGGTCCAGAGTTGTGGGCGTTTAAAATAGTACACGAAAACCTGTTTGACGTGATGGACTTGAAACTTTCATGCAAGCGTCGAAAATCAACGTCGAAAATCGCTACAACACGTCTTTTGCTGGTCTCCTTGTCGTATACAGAATCGATTTGAGTTGTTTTAAGAATTAAAATAATTAAAATTAACTGTCTATCTGACACTGTCAGAAAGATGGGCAAGTTTATTTTCTGTGGAGGGAGGAGGGTTAAAGTATACTGGAGGACGTTGGTTTAATTTTATAAAAAAAGAAATATCAAGATGGGAGAACTTAACGAAACAAATTTTATTGCATATTGCATGCAGAGAAAATTTTACTTTTATTTGATTTTTTTTTTCAGTAATAAGTTTCTAGCAGTGAAAACACTGATTTCTCCTTTTTATTAGGGAAATCATCAACTCTATAACACTATAATATCCCATGAACAATGCCTAACAATATAATATCCCATTACGATAGAAGCGAGCATATATAAGCAACAGTTATTGGTGATAAACGAGCGGTTATCGATTTTTAACCCACGGCTGCGATTATTGGCCCGGCTGAAGTATGCAATAATCGCAGCCGTGCAGGGTTAAAAAACGATAACCGCTCGTTTCTCACCAATAAAATGATTTATACCACGGTTGGGATGTCAAGCTAACTCGTATTTAATTAAAACGTGTTTGTGTTTTGTGAAAATTGCTTCAAGAAATACGGTAATCAATCAGTATGTTGCTATGATTGAAGGTCATGCCAATTTAGTTTATGGAGGGGGGAGTGGGTGGGAAGGAGACATTCACCAGATTTCACGCCAGTAAGCTCACTCGTGTTTTCGAAGCTGTTCGAAATGAAAAAACTTCGATAAAAGAGGCAGCAGGAATAGAATGACATTGTGCTGGGACATTATGGCAAGTTATGTAATCCATTTTGTGTGTTTGTAGTTTGAAAATTGTTTTAAAAAATACGGTAATAGGGTATCGGTATGAATGAAGGTCATTCCATTTTAGTTTATATGGGGGGGGGGGGGAAGTTACGCGGCGTGAATAAGCTCAGAAAGGGCCAGACATGTGAGATTTAACATGGATAGGAGTTCATTCGGGACATTCCGGCAAGTTAAGTAATTCCTTTTGTACGTATTTATTGCGTTACTTTTTTGACGCTGTATTTGGTTGATGGTGTGGGCGTTCCCAGTCGTGTCATCCGGAAGTGTTAGAAGTGTAGGTTATATCGGCAAAAGTGTGGGGTAACTTGAAAACCCACACTTTTTGCGATGACGCACACTTCCTGTCACGGTTAACGGGATTTAATGCACGGTGGTGACGTCACGCCAACACATCCCAATGCTAAAAGTGTAGCCGTTATATACGGTTAATCTGAAAACCCACACACGTGACCGTGGGTTAATTTTGATAACCCACACTTTTTTTGATAATCTAACACTTTTTCCGCGCCCCACACAACCACTGCTCTACCATGTGACATACTTTGCAAAACTACCGTACACAACACAAATTCAACCAACATAAATAAGCACGTTTGCAACCTGCGACATTTATCGTACTAACACGAAAAAAAAAAAACCCTCGCGTAGGCTACTATGCTAGGACCCCACCCATGGAAGAATGGCCCAGTCCGCCAACCTTTCGCTCCGACAGTACTAAAACTAGGCTACCGACACTAGCAAACACACATAAATACACCTAAAGACATACGATACTCAAGCGAACAGCACATTTGTAACCTGGCGACATTTTCCGCACTAACACGAAAAAAAAAAACCTGGCGTACGATGCTAGCCCCCTCCCCACCCCCATCCATGATTGAATGGTCCAAGCCGAATCCGTCAACCTTTCGTTCCGACGGTACGAAAACTAGCCTACTGACACTTTCTAAAACACACCAAAAAACCTACGAGACTCAAGCGAATAGCGCATTTTATACGCTATATCTTATTTAAACTAATAAAGTAGAAAAAATACGGTTTTTACCTTAAACACAAACGTCGGTGACTGGGACTGGATATAGGGACGTCCTCGCGTACGTGAGACTTTCGCAGACAGGAAGTTTAAACCGGAAGTTTGAGTTCAGGAATTTACGTCATGTTTCACAAATAAAATTTTCAAATAAATTTTTTTTAATCTGAAATAACTAGATATGTTGGCTCGACGTCACACCTTAGCATTAAAATACATATCCGTGAGCCGTTGCCGATTTAACGGTTATAATTGCTCTTGAGCTCGAACGGCTAGTCCACTATCTCGGGGCTGGAGGAAGACACTCGTGGGCTTCGCCCACTCGTGTTTCCCTCCACCCCCTCGATAGTGGACTAGCCGTTTCTCGCTCGCTCGCAATTATAACCGTTAAATCGACAACGGCTCACGGATATCTACTACTTAAACTATGGAAATTTAGCATAGCGTTGAGTTAGCGTGACGTCATATAAATCCGTTTAGTTAGGATAACAGGTGGGAGGTCGGTGGGTGAGCACCGTTTCAATCAAACGGTAAATCGGTGTGATGGCTATCCGGGTACAGGCAAAAAATTTCAAATGCTTATTCATTTTTTTAGAGATTGATGTACGCAACGATTTTAAGATTTATAAGGACAAAGATAACAGAAAGCCTTCTTTAATAATGCGGTACTTTACAACGAATTCCGCTATGCTTCTGATAACCTCGTCCCCATCGTACACCCTTTTAGGAATCCATGACAGAATGCCACTCGGCAAAATGTCACCGACAAAATGCCACCGGCAAAATGCCACTCTCCACCGACGAAATGCCACTTCAAACATTTTTTTTACTGATCTTTAAACAGTCACAATCGCCCACGCTTACAAACGAATTGCCCTGCCTACAGCTCGGAGGAAAGTGGGAATGTCTTTCACACCTGTAAAATCGTTGAACAGAGTTTTTAGTCGTCTTTGTTGCCTTTTGCTTGCTTTTCTTGGCTTTTTTTTTGGGGGTACACTTTGTGCTTCCAGATCGGAAGCACAAAGTTTTTTTCGGTGGCGAAGTGTTAAAATATGTTCAGGAAATAATTTTAAATTTATTATCTAAAACAATCTACCCCCGACCTTGTGTTACTAAGTTACAAGTGAGTTTAGTGAGCAATGATATAGCAAAGGCCTGTTAAGCCCATGAATGTATAAGTTAAAAGGACATACCTTCTCACTATATTCGAGCATCCTGCGTGAAATAGCTTTTGCAACATTTACGTATAGGTTAGTGAATGTAGCAAAACCGTTTCTCACGAAGGGAAAAATAGAAAAAAGAACACCTTTGCGACATTTACAAGCGTCTGTAGTAATGTTGCAAAACTGAATCGTACAGGAAAGCCAACCGGGAGGAATGTACCTTTAACTTAACAGATATCTTCTTACTTTTTGTTCATCGTAATAGATCCCTTGCAATTCGATGAACCACGACTTGAGCACACCCGACGAATATAATCCATGACATGACAATAATCAGTGAGAATAATCAGTGATAAACAAAAATGATGTTTGAGCTTTGTTCGCTCCTACTGTATTTCTTTTTACGTTTCTTAAGATGGACAAGTGAGAAGCAAGGGCAGGAAAGAATAATTTTTTTTTAGAAAAAAATTACACGAGAATAGCCGAAACTTTGCAGCAATAAGTAGCGGTTTGGATACACGTGGTCTCAATCTTGTGTTGGTGGTTTTTTTGTGTGCATGTCTCGTCTCAGTTTGACCTAGCCTGGCCTGGGTAAGATATTCATGCAAGCCCAAAACTAAGTTCTCTATTTTACACAGTCCCTTACCACAAACCCCTTTTTTTTCTGAGTTCTTTGGCGATACAACAATTGCTGATAAATCCGTCAAAACCAAAACACTGGCCACGTGTTCTGTGTCCGCCATTTTTTCCATATTACTTCAGTTCGCGTTATATCGCAGCACTCTCTGGTAGGATAAAATGACATTAACCGTCTGAAGTATGGCGCGTATCATTAGTGATACCAGCTCTATCACACATGTGACTAATTATCATTTACGACAACGTGTATCCTCACCTTTATGTTGAATGCCCCGCTAACTCATAGAAATGCGTCATTCTTTTATTTATTTTTTCTACAAAATTCTTGAGACTGATACCTGATGACTCACGGGAGGACCTCAGCAGTCTGAGACGTTGACCCCCACCTTATGTACGCTCTCCCTCTTGGCTTCCCTCCCCCAGTGCACGTGGGTGATTTAGGTGGAAGCAAGACGAGTTTTTGCTCACTACAAACTCGTGGCCTATTAAAGATTGAATTGAAGACACGCAGCATCCCCCCAATCCCCTATCCATTGGCATTTCAGGAATGCCATCTTTCCACTCCAGATTCGATAGACTTTCTTGTGCGTTCCTCTGCTCAAAAGTCCTTTGCCGTTATCAACGGGTAACGTGACCACTCGCCGGAATGCCGAAGAGCCTGTCAACAGATATAAATGGCTTGCTGCAATAATGAAGCAACTCTATGGTTATGGAGTGTATATAAATGTCTTATGGGCGATATCTGTGGGTCATCCAGCCTTCATAAAAACCAATACGACACCAAAAGAAGTCAGTGTACCTAATACAACGATATACAGTATGAACACAAAAGAACACCCTGATTACAAAAATTAATAATGTTCGCATTAATTAACGTACGCCAATGCGGTTTAAACTGTCTTGTAGATGAACTCAAAAAGAAATCGTAAGGTGCAAACGTGAGCGCTGTAGCACTTCCATGCACGTCTCGTGCAGGCGCATTTTTACAGTTTTGAAGAAAAGAATGTTGGCATATACAAAAATGTGAAGGCCTTGACAAAAGAATACCTGGTCATAAGTATCAATAGGTTGTGTTTTTTTTTTGTTTTTTTTTTTAATTAACGTAGACCCATACGGGTTGCACATGTCGACGTCTATAATTAGTGCCATAAGATTTTTTTTTAAACTACGTTAGTTAATAAAAAGCTATTGATATTTACGATCAAGGTATTCTTTTGTCTAGGCCTACATGTTTTTTTTTTCAAAATTGCAATAATGCCCTTGCTCGCGACGTGGGAGTGCTGAACACTCGCATTAGCGCCTAAAAAATGTTTTTAGTTTTTCTACAAGATAGTTTAAACCGCATTAGCCTAAGTTAATTGATACATTATTAATTTTTATAATCAGGCTATCCGCTTATGTTCACCGTGTATAACTGAACGAAACATAGCCCGCGGACAAATGCTGAGAGCGGGCGCTTGGAATTTTAACCAATATCAAATCGCTCTGTATCTTAATTAGGTAAACAGCAACCGAGACGAATCATGCAGTGTGAAACCGCTATGCGCGCAAAGCCCAAGCTCTGTAGACAGCGTTCCAAATTATTCGAATGCCCTCATATTTTGTATTTGATGCAACAAATGTTTCGTCTTAAATTCTTTGAATGCTTCATTCAGAATGAGGCAAGTTTATCACAAAGGAAGTGTAGGAGGTTTGAAGCAAAATGTGGCACGCACCTGTTGGAAGCACCGGCCGAGAGTGTTGAGGGGTGATCATGACATGAAAAAAGGAGGGGAACGAGCTTAAGGGATGCGAGGGGTTTCTAAAGATCTTGGCGGGAAATGTGGCTGAACAAAATGCTTGTCCAGCTCACTACTTTGAGGTTATTGCCGATGAATAGCAGGACTAAAAAAGTACATAGCAGGAACGCGGTCAGGCGGCTTCAGAGGATGCCGGGCGATTTTCAACCCTTTAATTCGGTCAAAGTTCCGTTTTTGAGTAAACTTGACAGAAGAGTACTACAGTAGTAACTATAGTAACTGTAGGGTCTTGGCGGCGGTAATAGGAAAAAATATCCCAGGAAAAATATCCCGGAAAAAATATCACTAGAAAAAATATTTCCGGAAAAAATATCCCTCGGAAAAAATATCTCCGGAATAAAAATCCCCAGGAAAAAACCACTTCACTTTTAGCTTACTATTTTTATCACCTACCAAACACATGGAACATGCACGATACAATGCTTGCTTATCAACAACGCTCAAATAATCAGAGTGAAAGATGGAACAACACTGAGATTCCAGCATTTAGTCGGATAAAAGTCTATAATGTTGAGACCTTACAGACTCAAAATTGGGCGTCTGACATGACTGAATGACTTGTTTAGTTACTTTGGTGCGGGCTTCGAGAGGACAGTTGAATTATTGTTTCCAAATTGTTTTCCTCAATTGTTTACCGTGGTTACTACAACTGCCTGCAACAATGAAGAATCAACTACGAGCTGACGTACTAAATCTAGACACTGTCTAGTGTTTTGCCAGGGCATGGACGGAGCATGGACATACATATGCAATACTAATGCTCCTTTTTTTTACAAATAAAATTACACGAATAATGGACATAAAACAATCACATGCTAAACCAGGCCATACCAATGACAATAAAAAGGAAGCGAAAAAAGCCAGCAAACTAAATGCACAAAAAAAATGGCTTCACGATTCATTTCTGTGCTTTCACAGCTGTAAGTTCCATAAGGATATGATCTCTAATGCTTTTTTCTATTGTCGACTTAAGGCACTTTACCAGCAAATAGTTGCTGGACACATCGGCGTTACCATCTTTCTCAGGGGGATATGCCACAATATTCGAAGAAGCGCTGCTAATACTAAACTGGAAAAGTTTTTCCAGGGGGTATTTTTTCTGTAGACCGGGATATTTTTTCCGGGATTCCTTGGAGGCCTCCACCCATTTTATCCTTGAAATTGTTAACATCGTCTGAATCCAAAGCAGATAAAAGCAGAAGACAAGACTTTTTTTTATGATAAGACATTTCCATTAAGACCAGAGTTTCATAGTAATAGCCTGACAGTAGGGCCAAAAACCTGGAAGTTATAGGGTCCGCCCAATGTTTTATGTGTGAGTTTCTTCAAGGCATGCTTAATGAAATTCAGCAGGGTGCCACTTTGTCTCCCTTGAGCAAATTTAAATATTCAAGATGGCGGCCAAGATGGCTGAAAAATCATATATCGCCCAAATCTTCGCTTATAGCACAAACAGGATAATCATTTTGGTGTCTAATACTTATGTTTTTAGGGTCAGGGAATACTAATAACGGGATATCTTGTTGATAAAATATGCGCCCTTTTTTAGGGGCTGTGTCACAGTCACCGTACAATTTTTCGCTCATTTTCAACTTTGAACTGCTATTCTGCCATTTCTAATTTAGGTAAAAGACCCCCAATAACATTCATTCGAAAGGTGGGAATGTCTTCTTTGAATCAATGGTAAATAAATGAGTTAATCATTGTTAGGAACCGAGCTACGCCCTTTTTTTAGGGGCTGATATCACAGTCACCATTCAATTTTTCGCTCATTTTCAACTTTCAACTGCTATTCTGCCGTTTCTAATTTAGGTGAAAGACCCCAATTAGATTCATTCGAAAGGTGGAAATGTCTTCTTTGCATCAAGGGTAAATAAATGGGTTTATCATTGTTAAGGACCGAGCCCCGCCCTTTTTTTAGGAGCTGATATCACAGTCACCGTTCGATTTTTCGCTCATTTTCAACTTTCAACTGCTATTCTAACGTTTCTAATCTAGGTGGACGACTCCAATTCGATTCATTCAAAGGAAGACATTCCAACCTTGCGAGTGAACCTAATTGCAGTAATTCATCTAAATTACAAACGTCGGAATAGCAGTCGAAAGTTGAAAAATCGAACGGTGACTGTGATGCCACCCCCTAAAAAGAGGACGTAGCTCGGTCCCTAACAATGATAAACCCATTTATTTACCCTTTATGTAAAGAAAACATTCCCACCTTTCGAATGAATCTAATTGGGGTCTTCCACCTAAATTAGAAACGGCAGAATAGCAGTGGAAAGTTGAAAATGAGCGAAAAATCGAACGATGACTGTGATATACCAGCACCTAAAAAAAAGGCGTATATTTTATCAACAAGATAATCCGTTATTAGTATTCCCCGACCCTGAAAACATAGTATTTGACAGCAAAATGATTATCCTGTCTGCTATAAGCGAAGATATGGCCATTATATGATTTGTCAGCCATCTTGGCCGCCATCTTGAATATTTAAATTTGCTCAAGGGTGACATAGTGGCATCCTGCAGAATTTCGTTAAGTATGCCTTGTAGAAACAAAAAACCCCATAAAATATTGGGCGGACCTTGCTTCTAGGTTTAGGTTAAAACTGCCATTTGGCAACCAGACTATAACATTTATGTGACGACAAGCGTGTACTTTATTTTACACGTATGCACATTTTTTGCCGCAACTACTTAAAATTCTTGTCAAGCATGTAAAGTCTATACAATGAAACTTGGCGATGATTGACTACAAGTAAGCCATCTTCATCAGACAACTGCGCACACCCAGTGGTGCACCAAAACCAATGATGCGCAATAATTGCTGCATCATTTTTTTGTTAAATGCGTGTGACAAGTGTTATTTATTAATTAATTTATTTGGAATCAACTTTTTGCCACGAACATAATTTTCGTAACGTTGGCTTACTTAAAAAGTTTTAAACCGTGCTTTCACGTTATTAATAAATTTTGTTACAAGATCATCAGTTTTTAGTGATATCCACGCAGCATGTTCAGTTGAGACGATACGTAACATTAGTTTCCACGTCATGATTCTGATTCGTGCCTTAACACTTGCGGTACCACATTAATTAGTTTCTGTTAGAAATCGAGCTCCCGGACCCCAAAGCTTGGGTGTCGTGTAAATCGAATAATTTGCCACGATTTTTTTTGGGGAATGAAGTATGAAAGTATTCTAATTCTTCGGCAACCGTACTATGGCCAGACCACGTGTTGTGAATTAAATACGCAGACAACACGCATTAAACATTAGTATTGGGAGGGAGAATATATGATGCAGTAAATCTGGAAAATGTTTGCACGTTTGGTAATGTATTATAACTACCTCCTTGTGTTTCTTTCTGTAAGGACGGCCACTCGACGAATTGACGAATTCACCCTTTACATAGTTGCGTGGCACCCTAGCAAGCCGTCTAATCAGCATTTCAGTTTGTATAGCATTATATCCGTGCGCCATCTTGGTTGTTCAACGACCCTGCCACCAACGAAGCAGACGACCTTGGAAGCGATTAGTTGTATCCAGTTACAGCTTTAGAGATCTTTTCTGCGTTTAATTCTATCTAACCAAACGGCCGTACCTACTCACAGAATGGTGCACCGGCCGGGAGTCGAACCGAGCCACCCGACTGTCAGGCCATCATTCTACCACTGAACGAGACAGCTGAACTACTGGCCCCTGGTAGGAAAAGTTTTGGGTGCGATGCTGGAGTCCTATAGTGACGGCAACTGTCTTTTCTTTCCTTCTCAGTCACAAGGCCAGTCTTTAATGTTAACCCTTGTGATTTATTATTTATTACTAGGTTGCATTTATTTCCAGTGTAAAGGTCAACAAGTTAGTTGATTCCCTCGTTGTTTCTCTGTTTGTGGCTACCAAGTCTCCACTGAGAAAGATTGAAGTGTTTCTAACTAAGTTGGGAAAGTCACACTATAAGCAAGTAAATGAAAGTCCTGGGTTCGACTCCCAAAATTGTCTTTTCTTTCTGACTCAGAAACCGTACTGCTTCTGAAGCAAGGCCAGTGTTTTAATGCCTTATGTTTACTTCGTTAAACTGTTGATTTGTTTGTTAAGTGCTGGGATTTTTTTTTTTTTGGGGGGGGGAGGGGGAGGGAGGAGGTAGACCTGTAGCGGAAAAAGGTTTTTGGGTCCCAATGAATCTTAAGTAAAAAATAATAAATAGTATAGAGACGATGCACGAGGCATCCACCCATGTTAAGGGCTCGAACGCACTTGGCGACCCGGGCGGCCAAGTTGCTGCAGCCAATGAAATTGATTAGTGCGTGGTTTTACATAAACGGTAAGTCTTCACCGCGCGGCCTGGTTGCCTAGTGCGTTCGAGCCCTAAGAGGAAGAAGTACCAGCATTGTGACAGTTTTTTTTTTTTTTGCCGCATGAGGGAGGAGAACAGAGTACCCGGAGGAAATACTCGTGCAACGGGCGGGAAACAACCGGAGAAAAAACCCTTACATATACACTTCCCATCACCAGGATCGAACCTGGGTCTGTACGAAACCAGAGGTGTACACTGGGACCAGGATGCCTATCGAATCTGACGCCCCAGTACTCGCAGCTACCCGATTAACCCTAATTAACTGATTATTCATTGCAATTGCTTTTGTCTATCGTATCTTAACTAAATCTACACTCGCGTGTTTAACATACGGCTTTATGCAAATTTTTAAAGAAACTAAATTGGAGGTAAACGTTTAATAACAGATAAAGATAACAAAATAGCAAACGACATTATTTTTTCATCATTATTCCTGCTCAGTTGTCATCAGGTTAGCAGTAATAATGTACCCAGTCACCGAGAGACAAGCTGCGGCCCCCTGCAAGGCAAAAGAAACTTGGAAAAAATTCTGATAGGTGACGAAACTCAACAAATTTAGCCAAAGACGCATCAAAACACAGAAACCTCACCACATGGTCCCCTCCAAAATATCGTTGCGGATCTGATCCCTCGCATTTTTGGTAGTTCGCAATGTACTCTTTTTTTTTGGTTACTAAAACTGTTTTTTAATTATTTCGTGCAATGATGAACAAGACGCATTTGAGGATATGGAAGTCTTAATTTATTCCTCGTAGACGTATATTTAATTAACCGAGAAAAGAATACATCCTCTAACAAATCTTTAAACTTGAAAGAGGTGAGCTAGGCAGAAACCAAACAAAGCTCAACAATATTGGAGAAAAACAATGGCCAATTTGTTAGAAGCTATCGCAGACCACACTCGGTGAGTTTTCAGCATTCGTATATGGTTTCAGTCACCCAGGTTGCAGGAAAGAACAGTGCAAGTTTTGTGACTAACTTTCCAATTTCCACCGTATGTAAATGGCTAAAAGAAATTAGGTTGTGCCTTGAAGAGGGAAGAAATCAATAACCCTAATTTTATGTCGAGCATTTGACAATGTCAGGAGGTCGCCTCTTTAATCAGTGGCCAATATACTGAAGTTACAATATGACCATTGCCTAAACTCGAGGCAGCAATTTTCACGTCAATAAACCAACGATTTGCAGACCGAGTTACCATCAGACGGAAATCCATTTGTTTATTTTTTTAATTTTTTATTTCTCATGTGGGGGATGAAATTTGTAGTAGAAAAATACACTAAGATCAGTCCTTCAGACAATGAATCAGAGTCCAACTCTCCTCGCTGAACAGGAATAGGAACACTTTATCCCATACGCGTCTGATTAGTCACAAAATCAACAACTGCTGGTCTATTTGAAAAAATTGTCTTAATTGAATCGGCAGATACGTTATGTTTCTCCCCCCAAACCCTCCCTCTCACCTCCCTCCGGGCTGAACACTCTAGATATAACCCTCTGCATCACCATTAAATTTACCATTAAAAGAATAATGCATCGTTGACGTCATGTGTAGGGTTGGGTGTATTATTTCTAAGGTATTTATATTCCCCCAAAAAAAACACATTCCACTTGAATCGGAAGACTGCAAAATGCAGTGTGTTTGCGTAAGGTGGGGGGGAAATCCAATCCTGGGGAACTTTTGACTGGACCCTAAAGGAATTCGACTTGCATTGAATACAATGAGGCGTGAAGAGGAGGGAGGGAGGGATGGAGGAGGCAGGCAAAGCCACTTGTGGTCTGTCCATCAACCGTGTGGACTATCCGGGTTATACAATGGCTTTTGGACAACCATGAGAAACAGAAAGAGTGGGTCTAACAATGAGTTTCACTCCCGCGTCCAAGAAAGAATGTTTTCTTTATATGGTCATCTCACTGTTTTAATTTAAACAAATGTTTTATGGATTGCTCGTTTCTGTTCGATTCATCGTTCATTGCAATGTGAATCACTATTAACTTGTAACGAGCAATAGATCCTACAGAAACGAATAACCCACTATACATTTACTTCTCTTAAAACAATGAGATGTCAAAGAAAGGAAAATGTTCTCTTTTGATCCATGGTATAGTGCTTAACACGTGAAACTTTTTTTTACACCGGTTTTGGACGACATTTATTTCATTTTAAACTTAGGATAGTTACCTATCACGCATTTTTACTATCATGTGCTGACCGGGGGGGGGGGGGGGGGGGGGGGTCGGCGAGGTCGAACGACCGTCTGCCCACCCATCCCCGCTCAAATGTCCAAATGTTCGTCACTTGAGTGTAAAAGTATCCCAAAATTAAATGAGCTACTGTGGAAGCTTTTTCTCCAATTGAATATATTGGTTTATAATTTTTCTCAGTTTTGGTGGGCTATCAGCGGATAATTTTGCCTGCAAATGTCCAACATTTAAACACCTAGGTACCCCCAGGTCCTCCCTCCCCTCTTTCCCCCCCCCTCTCAAAAAAGTAGGTAAATAAATAAATAATCGCCCAAATTGATGGTTTGAAATGCTTTACTTTGGACGAAACTTATCTTTCACATTTCACTAATCCACCGTCATAAACAAAAACGGTCATTTTACATCACTGCCATGCGATCGATGCAGATCAGCACTAATCAAACACCAAAAAATTTACTTACGAACTCTGGCTTGATATGTGTAATTAACTGTCATTAAATTTAAAAAGCATAGTTAAATAAGCATGCTCTCGAACCCTACTCTCCATTAGCTGCTACTCACGAAATTAAATCGACAGGTACAAATTAAGCCTAAAAACTGACAAATACGCCTAAAATTTAAAACTATGCCTAAAAGCTAACACTTTAACCGGCAATTGTGATGTTTACTACTTTTAGATTATATTATAAAGAGTGCTGCTGTGGTCGTGATACGTGTTGCCTCAACATTTTCGAAACTGATGGTGGAAGTGTACACAAGACTGGTTGCGACTAATTAGCTGCTGCAGCCGCTTATTTAGCTTCGTTTTAGCTTCTGATTTGAATTTATGTTAAATCTAACATGTAAAGTTATTTTACTTGCATGGGAATACATTTTCTAAAGTTTCTCTCAGTACCAAGTCTTTTAAATTACTCACAACTTACACCTCTGACAAAAAGGGTAGACTAGCTTAAGCACTGTTGAGGTTATGAATGTTAAGACTACGTGTTAAGACTACGTCTAAACGTTTAGACTGCAAACTGCCACAGTAAAATGAATAAAACACTTTATTACGCGGCTTAGGTAAAACTACAAATTAATGTTTGACCTGAAATAAAGGAGAACGCCAAGAAGTGAGGTCACAACCATAACCACAACCAGTCTTCTCCAAAATCTATTTGTTGGCGTGATAAACTTGCTGGTAACAACGGGTGTTGTTAAGTACTGGAACGTTCTAGTATAGTCAAGACACTTTCTGCACATGTGTTGACTCATTAATAACTTCCTCTTAATGGTAAACAGTGCTAAGAGTCAATAGATATAATACTTGAAGTTGCAACCCCAAAATGACGACTTTCAAAATTGTTTCTCTGACACTGTCCTCCGTGACGAATGGTATTTTGCCTGCAAGAAACTACATGCGATTGTCTGATACTAGGCTGTGGCTTTGTAAGTAAATCAGGCATATTAACTTTGGTCGAACATTACGAATGTCGATACTTTCGTCTTTAATTCTTTCTTTTGCATGTTGGTAAATCACACTGGTAAATCACGTTGGTAAATCACACCAATGTGATTGGTGCATGATTTTGTCACATAACTGACAGGGTATGCTTGTGGACTTTGTGAATCAGTGAAGAGTAGCAGAGACTGTTTGACCTTCAGGGTCTATACCAATTTCTGTTAATAATTGATTCGTCCAGAGACATTCCTGGACACCCTGGGATGTAGCCTTACACTCTGACTCCGTCATGGATAATGACACTGTTCTTTGAAGAATGGAGCGCCAGAGAAAAGATAAATCGCCATAAATGGCAACATTTCCAGTCGTAGAGTGACAAGTCTTTAAATTACACATGACTTGTATCTGTAAATATTTCAAGTCCAGTGGCACCTGGTCTTATAACAAGATTTTTAGTACCTTGAAGGCAACGTAGGATTAGTTTGCTGGCGTGCCAACCTTCTAATGTAGGGGAAGAAGTGTGTTGAGCAAGACTATTGACGGCAAATTGGGATGAGTCCGTTCGCTATATATGACAACGAGCCGATTAATTCACCGAGAGGTATCTTGGAAGGACAGTCAGCTGATTCAGTTGTGTGTTGCCGTCGGGCACTGACTGGCATTGTGACACTCTTGCAATCCGACATGTCAAAACTAAACAAACCTTTCTTAAGTAGTGTGTCTGGTTCAGCAACATTGAACCATCTGCTGCTTTTCTGAACTTAATTTCAAGCATAAAATTAATGGGTCCTAAAGAATGAATTTTAAAGCTATTTGTTATGATCTGATTTGCGAGTTGACACATCTTGTTATAGGATTTTAGAGCAGTGATATCATCACCATACACAATTAAGATAAAAGTTTCTTTGCCTTCACATACTGTATAACGAATACGCATGTATCGGAATGGTATAGTTTAACCTGCTTTCTGCATTTCTTCGGCGAAATGTACCTACCATCTCTCTCCCGACTGTTTTATGCTATAGAGGCTGTGTACGATTCCGAAATATCTTGTCATCTTGGCTACTGACAATGATCTGTCAAGTTAAGTCATGTAAATATTTTCGCCTTCTCCCAAGTACACTTTTAAGTATGCGGTTTGAAAGCATTGTAAACCACTAACTTAAACGTTATGAACCACATAAGGTGTTATAAACCGCATACTCAGCGTTATAAGAAGGTGGATTGTGGGCCGTCCCACAACAAGACTGTATGTTTCGTAATATTCTTGACCATATTTTTTGGCGAAGTATTTTGATAGTAGGTGCGCTTTGTATCGCTCCACTTATTCTGTTGCGTTTTCTTGATGCAGAGCACCCATTTGCTTCCAATGGTGTGAAGTCCTGGTGCCAAGTCCACAAGTTCCCATGTTCCATTTGCAATTAATGAACAGTATTCATCGTTCATTGCTATATGTGCATTAATTGGCGTCAGCATTAGATAAGGCTTCTCAACGGTTTTTAGTTCTTCTGATGTTGCATACAATGCTAAGATGTAATTAATCTTCATTTTCTTCAATGTCATCTAAAGCTTTGTCCGAAGTAACGTTAAGGACTGGCGCCCCCTCTGACAAAGCTGGTTGATGAATAGCAGGTACTTATTCCTTCTCTTAAGGCACGACTTCTTGTCATCCTTGGAGTGGCTGGTTCTGTAGGAACTACTTGTTCTGGAACCGTTATCCCTGGACTTTGGGTTCCAGTCGTTGGAGTTGTGGTTTCAACTTTCTGAGTTGCTTGAAAGTACGGCAAACTTAGTTTCTTCATCTTGTGAAAATGTAAGAAAGGTCAACAATGAGTGATCCAAATGAGGCAGTGGTTCATTAACATTGTTGTTTAAATACGATGAGCTACGAGTGTGTTCTTGTAAATCTACATTTCGGCTACCTGTTATGAATGTTTTAAAGGATATACCAACGTAACTGCTGATCATAGCCTAGCATAATGCAAGGAATACTCTGGCCCCAAGTTTTGAACGTTTAAGTGGTGGCTTTAATGCAAAGCAAATACATCCTATGACACGGAAATATTTCTCTGTGGGTTTTATGCTTGAGTTTTCTCAAAGTTTTTTATGGATTAGTTTTTTTTTCCGTGTATTTGTACAATGATTTCTTATGTATCCTGCAGTGGTGACCAACTCACTTCAAGAGTTTTGCTTGGGAGTTTTGCTTGAATGAGAGAAGCACGCAATAGATTCACAATTGTTAAAGTTAAAGCGTTCTGCTGTCCCGTTGCTATAGAAGGCGCGCACAATGGTAAAAAAATGGTGTTTAATAGTGTGTTCCAGCATAAACTGGTTTATTTGGCGGATTCATATTCCTTACAGTGATCTGATTGGAAAATTTTTATTTTACAACCAGTTTTACAACCGGATTCTTCTTCTTTCAACTTGTAATTTTTAAATTGTTCGAATAATTGATCGTTTGACTTTAAAAATACTAATTGTACAAAACGGGTCTTGCCGTCAATGAGCATGGCGAAGTAAGGGGCCTGCCATTTTTGAAATCGGAAATGGACCAACAATACATAAAAAGCAATGCTAACAATATCTGATGGTTTCTTATTTTGAAATGATTCGTCTTAGTGTTGCTACTGAGACAAGTGGAATGAAGAATTGCTTAATGGTTTAAAGAAGGAAGGAGCACTAAAATCTCTTCAAGAACTAACTTGCAATTCTCTTTAGCGTCGCTGGAGATACGTGCATGAACCTTTTATGCCACACGTAAGTGTTTTTAGACATTCTATTATTTATTTGCATATCATTTATTGCATATTGATTGCATTAACCCACATCCATTTGGGCTAACCAAACCGAGGAAGATGACGAAGCCAACCAACTACATTTGATGGCAGTAAAGAAAACGTAAATGGTTCCACAAATGAAGCTTCACTCCTCTTCCTCCAACGGTTCCTTCCCCAATGCCTGCTCCAAAGCATCCCATTCTCTTAGCTTCGTTTATTTCAATGCCATGGGGATCTTAAACAAATTTGACCAACTTAAAATCCTTGTCACTACGCAAAACCCTGATGTCATCTGTATCATGGAAACACACCTTACCGGAAGCAGTGACAGCTCTTTTCTGGCTGTTCCCAGATTCACTCTCTACCATTGCGACCATGAGACAAAACAACATGGTGGTGCCGCTATCGACGTTAAAGCCAACATTCCTTCTTCCTTCCTTGGGTTGTATAAAGATCCTTTCTGCACATGGGAATTTCTTCATTGCCGTCTCCATCTGAATAGCAACCGTCATCTTCAAATTGGTTGCTGCTACAGCATCCAAAAAATCTCGCCGCAACACAGTTGGCCAGCCCTGCTGGCCTCTTTGAATAATTTTATTGTCTCCGCCTCGGCCACCCCCATCATTCTGGTTGGCGACTTCAACTTTCCCACTTCAACTTTCCCACGACTCAAACTTCTCAGTCCAACCTCAGCTCTGCCTACGAGTTCCTTCAAGACCACCAAGCCCACAAGACATCGTGAGGGCCAAATTTCTGGCCTACTGGACTTGGTGATAACTTCATTAACCTTCAATTTCCCCTCTTCACTCCTACGCCTCCACTTGGGCACAGCAATCATGCTGTCCTCCTTTTTGAAGTTAGTACTGATTACTCTGTCAACCTCTCCGGCTCTGCCAAACCTAACTTCAGGAAAGCCGACTATTTGCTTCAGAATGGAATTATTAGCTCCATTGACTGGTCCATTGAACTTGATGGTTGGGACGTAGACACGCAACTCGAAATTCTTGAAGATTTTCTCCGTGACCTCATTAAAAACTTTATTCCTTTGACCCATTTCGCCCCCAGTGTCCGTCCAACTTGGCTTTATCAGAACATCCAACAACTCATCAACAGGAAAACAAACATGGTTACTGCCGATGCACTGTGACCGGCCTACCCCTGCAAACCATGCCATCATTAAAGCCACCCAAAAGGAAGTTATTTCTGGCCTTCAGTCTGCTCGCTGCAACTTCGAGGAATCTCTCATCCATAGATCCAAAACTGAACCCAAGGCCCTTTTTGCCCACATTAATCGTAACAAGAAGATCACCCCTGTCAGCTGCCTTAAAAAACGTGACGGGAAAATCCTGCTAAAAGACCAAGATATTGCTACTGAATTTAATTCCTTTTTTGCCTATACCTTTCTGCCAACTTCCATCCCATCCCTCTTTCCTGTCCAGCTTATCCCCATTCAAAGCAGTGGTGTTGAACACGCCTTTCTCATGTTAATTGACGTCACCCAATCTATTTACATAGTGTTTTTTCTAAAATTCTTGAACACCTCATCCGGGACTCCATCGCTGCTGCTTGTAAAGAACTTAATATTGATTTCATCAACCAACACGGTTTTCTGGCAGGTCGCTCCTGCCAGACAAACTTGTTAGCGACTTACAACAGTCTTACCCTCTTCTTGGATGCAGGTATCCCCCGTGACCTTGTTGTTTTCGACTTTTTTTTAGGCATTTGACTCTGTCTCACATACTAAGCTGCTGCTTAAACTCAGCCTTCTTAATCTTCCTGATCCACTCATTGCCTGGATCAGTTCCTATCTTTATAACAGACGCCAGCACGTGAGCTTGCGTAGGCATGTGAGTGATTGGGTTCCAGTCAGGGCTCTGTCTTGGGTCCACTTCTCTTTAATCATTTAGTCAGTGATCTTCCTCTTCATATCAAATTCTTTAATCGGAGTTATGCTGACGACTTGAAACTGTTATAACCTTCCACCCAACACATGGCCCTGCAAAACGACATCAGTAACATTTTCGGTTGGACAATTGAAAACGGTCCTCCCTACAACCCCGACAAATGCATCATTCTTTATTTTGGCCACAACAATCCTTTCTTCCATTCAAATGTCGGCAGCATCTTTTCCGAAGTTTACAGAAAAGCTCATTTCATTCTCAAAGTTTCTCCCATGTCAACTTCTCTCTTTGCCATGATTTACGAAGTTTTTCTCAGACCTCTGATGGAGTATTGCTCTCAGATTTCTCGCCCTATTATGCCTTCTTTTATGCCTCCTATTATGCCTGCCTGGAAACCTGTTAGCGCCGGGTCACTAAATGGTGTAAGCAACTCAATTCTATCCCTTACCATGAACGACTGAAGCAAGTTTCCCTTGTTTCGGCTAACACTCGGTTCCTCAGAGGTGAACTTATTCTGACCTATCAAATCCTTCACCACCTAATTGACGCGAACATCTCCGATTTTTTGTGTTACTCTAACTGTTACACCAGGGGTCACCCTTTCAAACTCCGGGGAAATCTCTCCCTTGGCAACATTAGACACCGCTATTTCTGTGAGCAGGTCGTGTAACCCTGGAATGCCCTTCTGGCTGACGTGGTCTCTGCGCCCACGCAAAACTCTTTTAAACACCATGTGGACCTGTTTCTTTCATAGTTGTTTTATGGGGCTTGGGGGGGATGAATATATATTTTTTAGCTGGCACCAACTTTTTCTATTCTATTCTATTCGAGTTAATAAAAACAAGCACTTGACTAGACGTTTTTGTATCTATAACTTGCAGCTGTTAGCACTTGAATTAACACTGTTCAGCATTTATGAGTTCTTGGGATATTTTGGTAAAAGTTTGTGAAGTTTGCAATTTGAGTATTAAAAATTACAAAAAGACCACTAATAAATTACGCTTCTGCAGTTGTAGGTAAAGTTTGTTTATGAATAATTTGGCATTCATCATTGCCAAGTACTATATGATTGTAATCCAGCCTTCATGGCCTGGCCTGCTGAAAATAGATTTACTTCAAATTCAAAGATGTAAACAGTTTTTTCCATCTTTAGTTGAATACCATTAGTTTCTACAGTAACAACACTTTCGGTATTTGGAGCTATAGGATTAGCATTCGTTGCACATTTCACTTTTTCAGTTTCAATAATGTAAGTTTTTACAAACCAAGATTTGTTGCATACACAATGGCAACCTGAGGTGGAGTCAATAATTAATGAATTTCTCAATGACCATCCTGCTTTTGCTGCTAATATACCAACCTAAATAAACCAGGGTATTTGCTCTTACAGAGAAATCTCTTGAAGAATTACCACGACGATTACCACACCAGCAAGATGTTGCACGTCCTACCACATTCTCAGTCCTGGTGATTAGAGGGTGATGGGCAACTTGGAGTCTTGTAGACAATGCCTCCGCAGCGAAAATTAGTGACATGCAACACACATGAATCTTGATTTCTTGGATTCGTATATTGAGTCGTGAGGTATGAATTTTCTGAAACAGGTTTAGTTGCATTTTGCTTAGATTCATCCATAAAGAGAAGATGTTCAACATTAGTATATTCCAACTTGTCTAGTCTTCTTAAGAGGTGCTAGAAAACTTGTTGGATACCCTAAAATAACATATCAAGCATTTTCACCATCATCTATGGTTTTTCCTGTGTCGACTACGTTCTCAAAAAGTGTGTCCATTTTGCCTAAATATTCGTTTATCATGTAGGGGGTTTTATGGAACTCATGAATTGCATACGTAGTGTTAGATAACGTAATACATTTGACGGTTCGAATCTTTTAAATACTTCCATATTTCATATGCGTTGGCTAAATTCTTTGGTATCCTTAGAAGTATCAACTGTTAGGTCATTAACCCAGATGCTTTTTCGTTCGCCAATTCCCATTTTTCTAAATCTTTGCGGTCCATAGGTTTAGGTTTTCCTGTCATTAGAAGGTTCTAAATGCCTTGGTGTTAAATTAGCGCTTCAACCCTTGTTGACCAAGAAGCATAGTTTTTGCCATCGAATAAATTGGATGTTTTGTTTCCAACACGGTTGCACTTGAAAAGTCACATAAATAAAGTGTTTGCTATGTACAATTTTGATGAGATCCCTTTTTAATTAATCCGGTGGGATTACTCTTCTACATCACAGTTAAAACTGGTACAAAATGTCATTTTGACAGACTCTTCTAAACACTTTCTAATAATAATACACTTGATTTATTTACAGCGGTTCAACCTGCTTCATCTTTCACACTGGAAGTCATGTTGCAGTAGAATACGATGACCATTGATTGTGTAGATTGACTAGCCAAGAGGACGCGTGTGTCTTGAGCGCTGCTTAGAAACGCATAGCAAAATCGGCCCAACCAAAATTCATCGGCCCCTTCGTCATTCTCAAGCGTAACGACACTAATTCGTATGAACAACGGATGGCCGATTAGAAGCCATGTTACAGAGACACCAGTGGTAACGCCGGGACCAATGACTAACACTGCCAAGAAGGACAGCAGTTCTTATGGCAATGCATTTTTGGCGAATTCAACTGCAGTGTAGGAGCCTACTACAACATCACTAATGGGCTGGGAGAAGGAAGCAACATGCATGCCTGATGATCAACGTGAGGACGCGGAAGACATCCAGGCTGTGGGGGAGTCCAGACGACTGCACCAAAATCCCCACCTGTAACTGAAGAGAGAGGGGAAGGGGTGCTACAGACCCACCCTCAACTCAGCAATTTTATACAAGCAGAGTATATATGAAAGCGAAAACCTATCAGGTATGAAGAGGTGTAAATTGCTTCAATCCCATAGCCAGGGACGAGCAAATACACACGGAAATTAAAGCGGGATTACGAGAACTGATCATTAGATTCCAAATTCCGACAGGCCAATCCCACGAGACGACCTGAGGGATTTATTACATGGTGGTGTGAAATATTTATGGCTAAGGAGTGCTGAATAGGATGGAACACCCCGTTTCCGCTTCGGAGGCCATATTTAGATTTGTAATCCACATCTGTTCACTCGTCCACCAATGTGCGGACCGTTTGAAATTATCAACCGTAAGACACAACATGTGTATGGTGTAGGTAATGTGAACGATCCAAAAGACCAATGGGAATAAATTCATATTTATGGAATTCATTTGTCATCATCCAGCATTAACAATACGGCGGGGTCACAATAAAGTACTTCTATTGCTGCAAAGATAAAACTGCTGATAAACTTTCCATCGGTGATTTATATTGGTGTACATAAACTTTCATGTCATGAATAGCTTCTCTGCACAAACACATAAGTTTTCGTTTGCTGGACTGAAGACTCAGAGCTGATAAACTATCCAATGGCTTTTCTGTACCTTAAACTCGCAAAATTTTGTGGATCAACACAATTTCGGTAGCTAACAAGTTTGGGGTGATTCGTATTGCGGGCTAAAAAGCAGAAGTGTATACATGTTTTGGATTAGTCAAGGTGGGGAGGATGGGTTAGCCACCAACCTCTACTCTCGCATACTTGTTATTTATTTTTAAGGATTAATCTTCAAGGAATGCAACGTTTTTGTAACATAGACGACGCATTCTCGGGGAAATCCTCATCGTTACATAGATATAATGATCTGCACAATGCGGTAGGTGAATGTGACTCAACCTGATGGACTTCGAAGGAACATTGCAAGTCATTGTAACACATTTTTTTTAAATACTCTCTTTTTCTCTTTTTTTTAAAAGTGTAATTCACTGTTTTATGGAATTGTTATACGTTTTTACGACACATTTGTATTTGCCTGTGCAGTGAATAGACGGTAACATGCACATGATTTAGTTTTTCTGAGTCATTGTGAGATTGCTGGATTTCCGATGCAATTTGAGTGATGTAGGGGGGGGGGGGGCGTTGAGGCTTAATGGCACGTCAGCAGCTAGATCATTAATGCCAACCTCAGTCACAGTGAGTGCAGTGCAGTCAAGTGATGTCTCATTTATATTCATTGGTTATGTATTAATAATGTGTTTCATAAATTTTATGCAATCATGAATAGGGTGATATGGTGTTCATTTTGCTGGAAACTCTCCAGTTTATTTGAATATTAGTGAAAGCGTGTTTTGTGTTACGACATTGCTCTTGCTTTTCGGTATACTAATGGCACATTAAGACATACAGAAGTATAATAACAGGAATTATATTTCAAACATTTACGCAGGGTAACGTCGTAATTACCTCTGATGTTGAAGTCTTACGTTCGCATGAGTAGCTTATTTGTGATGAGGCTTGGGTATTAAATTTTATCGTGGTTTATTAGTGATTTTGCATGAGCATGTTGTAAAGATAGCCTTGTTGGCATATTGCAGATCTTCACTATTAGTGTTGCATGCCTGTATAATACGGAACTCAGACTAGGTAAAGCGTGAATAGACTTAGAGAATTATAATATAATATAATATAATATAATATAATATAATATAATATAATATAATATAATATACAGAGACGTTGCACGAGGCATCCACCCACCCAAATTCCCCCAGGCGGCAGATGTTAAGTGGGAGAAGTACCACCATTATGACAGTTGTTTTTTGCCGAACGAGGGAGGAAACCAGAGGTCCCGGAGGAAACCCTCGTGCAATGGGCGGGAAACAACCGGAGAAAAACCCGTACTTATACACTTCTCATCGCCAGGATCGAACCCGGGTCTGTACGAAGCCAGTGATGTACACTGGGACCAGGACGCCTATCGAATCTGACACCCCAGTGCTTGCAGCTACCCGTGCATATTTTAATTTTTTCCTGATAGTCTGTTGACGCTGAGATGACGTCATTCGATTTTTTTTAAATAAATAGCTTGATTGTGATACTGGTTAATGATGACCAGTAGCTAACCTTCGCATGATTTATATTGATGAATCATCGCATGTTTATTAAATTTAGTGTTTTCTGTTGATACTTACGTGTCGCTTTGACAGATGCAGTTATCGCGGATAATGGATAGTGATTAAGGGTAGGATATTGTTACATTATGTGCATACATACTTATTTGGTTGTCTTATTTTATTAGGGACCATATTTGTGACATGCGTGACGCGCACTTACCTGCTTCATCAATTTGAAACAGTTACCGTTCACATGCATTAGTGATTATTGGATGATTTTTTTATTTTATTGCATTCCATGACTCTTAACCTGTGCAGTAATTAGCGTGATGATTCACATATTGGTTGTATTGTCCAACAAACATGATTACACTAATGTATAATAAATGTTGTAATACAGAACAGTTTATAGCCCAGAGATGCAGATGAATAGGAGTAAGTTGTTGAAATATTACACACTGTGGGTGAATGGTAGTTAGGCCGAAATAACTAATTTTAATTTTACCTTGTGGTAGTCTCAATTTTGTGGGAAGACCTGTACAACGACTGTACTAGTGGTTAGACTACTAGGCATTAAGGCCTAGCTATTCAAGGAATGTTGTTGACAACGCACGTGTAATTCAGGGAAAATTACTGCACACATAAGCTGGATGTATACACAACTAGTGAAAGTCCGTGCTATGCAGCGTCGGTGTCTGATGCGCCGTTTGCAACATTTGGATGGTTTGCGCTCTCATACGTTTGTTACAGAAGGCACGTATCCCGTCTATGAGAGGTAAATAGCTTTTTTAGTTTTTAAACGAGTTCCACTAATCCTTTTATTTTAATCATCTATACAATGACAGAACTTTTAACAAGCTGTTAAAACCGCATCAAGTGCGATGTGGCTGCACCTGGTGTCATCCAACATAGCCCTGATCCATCCTCACACTATATGGGTTCGGGTATGCTATGTATTTTTTTATTGGATTCAGGATGGAACTTTCGTTAAATGTTTTTTCGTAGATGAAGAATGGTTGCAGATTTGAAATTTGTTGGTGGAAATTTGTTGAATCTTTCATTGAAGCCATAATTATCCTTACATTTTTTTTTTGCAGGTATAGTGTGGATTTTATTGCAGTTTATTGGCAACAATCATTCCGTTTACAATCATTCAATGCTCTCATTATTAGAGAGATTGTTATAGAGATTGTTGTAGTCTCCTCATACTGTTTTAGTATAGGGGGGGGGGGGGCCCACAGTCAAGGGCCGAGGCCCCAATGAAAAATAATTGAATTGAATTACTGTTTGGTCAGACTAAGGTTTTATATATGTTGATAGCCTCCAAGTCCTGCCTAATAGCGTTAGATGGAAGGATGGATCATGACGACTTGTTTAGGGGATTTCTTGGAAATTCGTTACTTTTTGACTTTCTGAGAATTCTGGATAGACGCAGAATTCTCAGTTTGACTACCTTGCGCATATAAGTACGTGCTAGGAGCATAAGGTATATATATACGTCCACACAACCAGTGCTATGCACCTTTAGCAATATCCACAACGGTAGACAACTTGAATGATAGCCATCTTTATAGTTAGGCAATGGCTGCTTTGGCATCATTGATATCGATGTAGTTATCTACATATTAAAAGCCTACCAGGCCGAATTTTATGACTTTTGTGTTGGCTTCTCCATCGTTAATATTTGGTGTATGATGGTGCAGATTTGCACATTCACATCAGAATTTTAATGGTCGTGCAATTCCACAGTTACGGGACCCTGGATAATCGCGTTCACTGTTTTACATTGTTTTAAATATTGTTATTACGCAACAATGCACCATTGGCCCCGATTGGTACTTGGGTGGGTGACCTCCTGAGAATCCATTCCGGGTGTTGCAGACGTAGGGCCTTAGGGCTTCGTCGGGCAGATGACCGGGTGCGGTTAACGCTCGCTAAAACCCTTTGACCTTTTGACCTTAGGCAACAATGCAAATCTGCAAACGCCAGCCGTAAGGCGTAGGCTGAGATTAAGCAGATCGTAACAATCTGACATTGATTGCAACCAAGAAGGCCAGGGATCTGGCTGTTGCAGACATAGGGCCTTAGGGCTTCGGGCAGATGACCAGGAGTGGTTAACGCTCGTTGAACCCTTTAACCCTTTTTAGAAGGCCAGGGAGAAGAAAGTTTTACAGTGGTAAAATATTTCGGACAAGTTTTTCTCTTCAATTTTAACACGATAAACATGCAACTGCATTTAGCAACCAAGAAAAATGAAATGATCTGGGTTTACGCATGAATCTTACAGCTTAAAACAAATGGTAAACGGGAGTCTGGGATGACACTTATAAACGAAAAAGTGACAAAATACGTCTATCTAAACCTTATTAAAGAGGTATAGGTTTTTTGTGGCATGAGATATGTGTCAGTTAGAATGTGAAGAGCAATAACTAACTTCCTCGAGCGAAGCGAGGAAGCGCCTGTTATAGAAATTCGGTGACCTAATACTGTCAATGCAGGCTAGAAGAAAAGGGGAAGAAGGTTTTACAGTGGTAAGGGAATGTGCTGATTGAGTGAGCGAAGCAAATGGAAATCAGCGTTTGTTACCCAGCATGTTCAAAACTGAGTAAAAAAAACTTACTTAGATGAAGCATGGACTTACACATGACAGACAATAATTTCAACCGTCTGAAGGACTGGCTTCCGCAGGAAGTTATTCTACTGAATATAATCATCCCTGGAAGCTTGTTCATAATGGCGTCTCTCTGGGATCCGTGATTGATCATTTACTTTTTAATACTTATATGTCGGAGCTTTCAACCAAACTTGGGGATCGCAGTATTAGTTTTTCAAACTCTTGATCCAACTTTTGACAGATCTCCAGAAATTGCTTTTGTTCAATCATGGACTAAAGATAACTTTCTTTCCCTTAACCCAGAAAAATGCATCGTTTTACACTTTGGGACAAATAATCCACGCAAAGATTATTGCATGATTTATGACGTGCCACTCATCAATGTACACACCAGTACACATTACGAACTTGGCGTCATTATTGACGACAAATCATCCAAGTTCAACATTAATGCAGACATGGCTAATCGTAAAGCTTTCCGAATAGCTCATTTTGTTTTTAAAAGTTGTCTTTTCTCGACACATCTTTATTTGCTTTGTTGTATAAGACATTTGTGAGACCTGTTCTTGACTACTGCTCGCAAATTTACAGACCTTTTTACGTATAAAATAACTGGAAGGGTTGATGACGAACAAGTGATCACCACTTCGTCAATTTCACCACTTCGTCAATATTGAATTGACGAAGTGGTGAAATTGACGAAGTAAGCTGACGAAGTGGTGATCACTTGTTCGTCATCCACCCTTCCAGTTATTTTACTCGCAATTTTAACAGCAATATGTGGCAGAAGCTTTAAATTTCAGGGACTTGTTTCTTGACATCAGTGTCGTCAATTATTTTTACAGAAAGGGCAGTATGTATCTACCGGAGCACATTGTTTCAGCTTTGTCTGTTGACAGTTTCAAGGCTCGACCTGAAACCTGGAATCACTGACTTGCTTTGGTATTACAGCAGGAGGGGGGAGGGGGGAGAAGGGAGTGCTATGCACTGTCTTTTTATAATGTAATCCAATTCCTGCAGCCTACCCTAAACATTGTGACGGCAACTGTAGGTTGTAAGCTCCATAATACTTATGCTAGTTGGGTGTTATTTAATATTGTTACAGCTGCACTTGTCAATACACGTATGTACAACTTCACAGGAGGACGATGTTTTGCCACACACGGGCTGAACATACTTTCCGGCTTCCAGAAGCTACCAGGATTTTCTGGATGAAGAATCCGGATGCAGTAGCAACCGCAACGAGGGTCAACGTTTTGTGTAAAACAAGATCGTCTAGACTGAAGTAGTCACTCTCTTGTGTTGATTCACCATGAGCACGTCACTCTATTTTCTGCTCATTTAATTTGTAATTTTATCCAGCCTAATGCAAATAAGTCGATGTGAAATTATATAAATCCACTTCAAGCTTAACTTTGACTTTGTCTTCCTGCATCGTTTCAGTCTCCAACAGGTTTTAAATATTACCAATCTATATTACCAATATATTTCGTAGTGGTGGGGTTCAGGGGAAAGCCCTAAACCAGGGCATATAACGTGCAGAGAGCGGGCCACGTTGGTGACCACAGCCAACACACCCCACTGACAAGGCAGCCTGCCCCATAATTGGCCCGCTTGCGTGTGTGATATAATCTGCCAACATACACCCCTTCCCTTCAAAAATCGGGACACATCTGGTTACCGCGTGAACATGCACAGAAAGACCATCATAGGAAAAGGTGGGGAGAGTTTCGACTTTACATTAGACCTTCCCTGTCGTCCTTTGTTTCGCCTTGTTAAAAAATCTTCTGGTCTGCTAGATTCCTTCCCCCCACCCTTTACCCCCCCCCCCTCCCCAACCCCCCCGGTTTTTTTTTTGGTTCCTTCTTTTGGCTTTACCCATAAGATATGAAGGTATATATTTAAAAAATAGCCTCACGTCATCTAAAGGGAACTGCTTTCGTTGATGAACCGGCTCAATTTTGCACATTACTAATAGTTTTTCAAAGATAATGCAGTGTAATAATAGGAGGAGCAAACCCCAGGATTCGATCGGGGAAACCGTTGATCACTGCAAGGGACCGAGATAACTGTCCAGAATAGATCCCATAGCTGCTGAAGGAGCGTGATAGTCTCTCACACGACCCTGGTCGGAACTGACTAGCAGGGAACTTCTTCAGGCAACTAGGCTCAGCTATGGGATCGATCAGGCACCATGACCATCTTTGTGACGTCGCATTGCGTTGTACATATTACTCGAGTCTAATTTTAAATATAGACATTTTTCCGAATCACTCGTTGTATTCTCAAGCTGATAAAAACATCTCGTGCAAGTAATCCGTATTTTTTTTTTTTTTAAGTATTTATTTCGGAATGCCACTCATGAAGTAGAAAAATTATTAATATTAAACCAGCCTCTTGCAGTATTACTATACCAGTAATTGACACAAATCCCTGTTTTTTTTTCTCTTTTTACTATTGCATTGTAACGGATTAAACAGGACGGAAAGCCCAATGGGCTCGAGATGGGCTAAATAAATACGGATGCAAACCTATTTACGT
>JAHWFP010161671.1:12627-62823 GCA_023313725.1 Lithobius niger | reverse complement strand
CTCGGCTTTGCACTTGAGCCTTTGCTGCATCGGGCGTTTGTTTATTTTATTTTAACTGCTGCAATATTCACTTCGACAGAAGAATTTGTGTATTTAAGAAAAGGAGTTACAAACCACAGCTTTATAACGAGCCTTAACTAATTAAAACAAAACACTAAACACACAATAAACAATAAGAAATACGTTTGAAGGTGAGACGTCTGCAGCCGAGTTTGAAATTTTTGTGTATGCATCTTTTCAGTCAAACCAGTTTGGTTTTCGCCGGGACCTGCCACCTTAGACGAATGCATCTTCTTGAGTGTAACGGGAGGTGGAGGGGGTATATTTTCTTTGCAATGACGAGCGAGGGAAGGGATGTTGGTGGCGGGTCAGACTGGAACTTGTCGCACGTGCACAGCATGAGGCCAGGCTGCATCCCTCAAAGGTCACGTGGTGTGGGTTAATCTTTCCGTTGCAACGAAAGGAGAACTTGCTTGGGCTAGGGGGTCTATCCCCCAAACCCCAGCACATGACACTGTTTTTTTATGGACAGGGTGACGTTAATCCTCGTTCGTACCAAATGCTCATAGATCACATAAAAGGTTTATTCTATTTTTTTCCCTTCAAAATTTCCACCTCTGTTGGTTTGAAAAGAAATCTTTCATGTCACTAAACCCTGAGACTGTTTCAATTATTTATGGAAGTCTTAACACTTTTCTATTTTTCACCTGCGCTTTTAAGGTTGTGTTCTGGGCAAACAAAAGTATTAAAGGCGAATAAACTTTCCTCTGCTCTGAAAAACTGGATTTTTTCTCCTGTCGAAGCACAGCCGACTTATTAAATGCAGGAAACGTTAACAGAAGACTTAAATTTTTTTTTAGAGATCGGTCGTTATTTATCTCGGGAGTGGGGAGAGGGTCGAGGAAATTGGGGGCGAGGGGCGGGTAATAGATTTTTTTTACCATCTCGAGGGGGGGGGGGGAAGAGGTCATAGGCTCGCCAAGTGGAGGGGTCATAAAAAACAATGACCGAACTGGAGGAAAATGTCTTTTTTGGACCTCAAAATTGACACTTTCAGCAGTCAAAATGTGTACAAATTCCGTAGCTTCTGCTCCCCTTCCCCCAGACGAGTTCTGCTACGAGTTTTTACAAGATTTTGACATGAGTTCTAGTGTCATCTGGTGACTAGTTTAAAACCACTTTGTAAAAAAGGTTTTGCGCCGTGGGGTGTTTTTCATATTGCACGTGTTGATGTTATGAAGGGCAAGGACACGCTGACTCGAACTGCCTTAGTAGTGCCAGTAAGCATTTATTACGTCAAAAGTTATTCTTGCGTCATGAATCTCTGTCCAAAGGTGGTTTGACTAACCCTTATTCGAATGTTTTCAAGAACATACTTTGACGGAGGGGATTTCCAGTTGAAGTCTAAACACGACCGGACGTAATGTAAGCCTCGGCCTAGCTAGACCTCGACCTCAGGACTAAGCTTCAGACTAAATTTACTGGTGATTTCAATGCTAGTCTAAGTTGGGGACTTACTAGTACAGTACTAGCTAGACCCCGACCTTTGGCCTAAAGTATAACTGGGTAATCTTGGCGATTTCCATGTTGAGGTCTAGCTAGTACAGTACTCTGATTGATTAATACCCTTCCTGTGACGTCATATCACTTGTAAACAGTATCAACGCGTTTGGCTTCTCCAAGATACGTCGAGATTCGTGTATCAAATTGTTTTCAAGCAAATTTCGTTGATTATTCTTATTCGGTTTTCAAGATAGCAGGTTTCGTAAAAACTTAATTGTGACTGAATCATTTTTAAAAAATATTTTCTTTCCAATTTATCAGATTTCAGTTTAAAATTACATAAGCAGGCCCGTAGCTAGCCATTGACGAATGGGTTGGGTTAAGGATACATTTTGGACGTCTAGGATATGTAATGAATGCCAAGGAACTGCTGTGTGCCATCATGGCAGTAAGGAAGAATTTTTTTTCAAATGGACTGTCAAGAGCTGAAAAATAGTGAAATCTCTTGCTCAGTTTTATCCCAAACGAACTAGAGGGTATTACTGCAAAAAAATTGCACATTTTAAAGCAAGTAAGATGAAAAAAACGGCGAAACCTTTCACTCAGCTTTGTCCAAAACAATTTGAGGTATTATTGGAGAAAAGCTTTTAAATATAATATGAAATCGACATGCTCCATTTCCATTTTTTTCTCCCTTGATTCAGGGATGTTAGGTAATTTTTGCCCTAATTTAGCGCCTTTGGGTCGCTTTTGTCCTTTAATTTGAGATCTTATGGACTCTTATTGTCAAATTGTACATCTTCGAATTTTTTTTGGAATTCTTAACAAGTTTGTAGTATAAAAAATGAAATTGTTTCTGCATTAATACAAAAGGATCTTCAAATCTTAGTAGAGATAGGTTAACAGAAAAAGGACTACAGCAAATCAAACAGCCAGCTCAATTTTCCAATTCAATTTTTAATTTTGCCAGCTATACCCGATTTTCATGAAGTACGTATTTAGTGCAAGTTCTGTTTTAACTAAAACAATGGCAGAATGGGCTAGCAGACGAACTAGTAAATGAAATTTGTGAGGTTTCACGACTTCAGACGGCGAAAACTTGGCAGAAATTGTTACTAAGTTTTGTTTTATGTAGTTTTGTTAACGTTTCTCCCTTACTTAAGAAAATTTTTAAATCCTGGCTGTGATGTGTTTTGGATTATTAATATATCTGTAACTTCGCGGGGGCGGGCCCTGCCCCCCGAAATACCAGTTAGGAGTTACTCCTTACTGCTGAATCGCCTTTTCTGGGCACTGCCTAACAGAGAAAAGCTACATGAAGTAAAATAGCCGACTCAATTTTTAATTTCCAACTATGTATGATTTTCGTAATGTTATTCTTATCCAGTCTTTAAACTTGGCTGAGACACAGTTTAAAGCATATTTTATTTTTAGTTTCTACATTATCTATGATATTTTAAGCCATGGTGGTGATGGGCTAACAGGCAAACAAAACGGCTCTTTTCCCGCTAGGCACAATCTAATTCTGAGTTCGTATTCTAGTCTGGTAGCAGTTAGACGCCAAAATGATTATTCTGTCTGTTCTATAAGCAAAGATATGGCCGATATATGATGTTTCAGCCATCTTGGCCGCCATCTTGATATTTAAATATGCCCAAGGGTGACAAAGTGGTACCCTGCAGAATTTCATTAAGTATGTCTTGAAGAAATATAAAACACCATAAAACATTGGGCGGACCTTACTTCCTGTTTTAGGTTAAAAATGCCATTTGGCAACCAGAGTATACTTCTTACCAGTCACGTGGATGGAGGAGAGCTGCAGGGAAGCAATTAGAAACGATCAAGGGCAGCGTTTCAGTTACTCGCACGCTAAACGTTACGAAAGCTAATTTTAAAAAAAGCATCTGAAACGTTACTTTAAACTGACCAAAGGATGATGATGGTTAACCAGTGTTCATGGAAACGGGACTTGGCAGTGATATTTAATCCGAGCTTGGCAAATCGACAACTCGAATTTGCCAACTGTATTGTACGTCTTCTTGGACGGTTGGGGGAGGTGGGAGGTACCCCCCTCCCCCAATCCTCGGGGTGCTATGGCCTCCGGTAAAAATTAGTTATGTTAATCTGTTGAAACATGTCAATGTGTACGTGGTCACTACGAAAACCTAAACCAATTCACATTTACGAACTGAACATTTTGTGTCCCTATTGGAGAAAGGGAAAATTATCATCTCCTACTGACCTGACGATAACTTTTAACCAGAGGGACACTTAAGTTGTTCTGATGGGGAAATGTACCCCTGAAATCACACTTCATACCAACACTCACGTCGTGCAGTGAAGCATCGCGTTGCTTAAACCTCAACTTAGACCATGGTGTGCCTGGGTCTAAATTTCATCCTTAGTCCCAGGCCTAACATGCTCATTAACCCGAGGACTATCGCTAAACCTGATTGGAAATCACCGATTTTTGCAGCTAGGGACTAACTGCTCTGATTAAGTTAGGCTGCAGCTTAAGGGCTCTACATTCCTTAGCCCTAAACTTAGTTCGCATTGGAAATCGCCGGATATTCGTGATACCAAACTTACGCCCAAGATTAACCGTAGACCTCAACTGGAAATCCCCCCACCGTGCGTCATAGCTCGTTTTCCACACAGCTGCATGCGAACCTCAATGCGAAATGCTAACTTTTAATTACTCCAGGGGAAATCATACACTTAATCTGGAAAGGTTGGGGGAAGGGGGGTGTCATCAAAAATTTGGAGATAACATTTTCAATTGCTGGGAACCCTCCCCCCCTCCCTCCCCAAGCCCAAGACCCTTATCACAGTCATTGTTACGGTCCGTGAGTTAAAGTTTTACTACCGTGCTTTCCACGGAAACTGTCTCCTTCTGATTGATTGTTGCTATCACGCTGTTGACGGATATCGAACAGATCTAATCAGAATTAGCTTGACATGGGCCAGTTTGGGATGTGACTCTCAATACAGCCAAAACACCGTTGGGGGGGAGGAAATCACCCTCCTCCCACCGGTGGGGGGGGGGGATTGAACTTATTATCTCATAGCTATTACTACTGTTCCAGTTACTCTTCATGTGGATTCGTACCAAATTTCATGCTTTTCATAGAAAGTGAACAATTTCATCAATTGTAGGTCCCAAGCCGTCCTACTATATGAAGTGGGTACAACATCACAAACGGTCTGAAGTGTGGTAAAGGGGATGACATTTTCGAATTCAGAAACTATATTTCATATGAAAACGACACCAATATCACGAATATAGAACGGTTTTCAATTTTGCGCATATGGGGTTGCCATTTAAAAAAATGGCCGCCATCGCATGTGTCACGGCCACTATATCTTTAAGCAGTGTGATATTAGTCTAAAGAGACGATCTGAATTTTTTGCTAGGTATTTTTTACTGTGACGACAATCTCACACGATTTTTTTTTTTTTGCTGTTTATTCCTGGTCGTGGAGATGAGTAGCAATTTGCTCTGCTTGTGCCTAGTCGCTCCAAGGGATAATAAATTTTAAATTTCAATTTATATCTGGGGGTGGTAGGGGGGGGGGGGGGGGGTTTGGGCGTTCTTGTTCAGATATATCAAGTGCTTCCCTCCCTCTCCTACCATCATCTTGGGGCCAGTATTTACCCCTATAAGTCAAGTATATCAGAGGTTTCCTTGAGATGTGAGAGACCCCATATTTCGTTGTTCGCTCTCTTGACACGCTGCAGTACGCCCAGCCAATGGTGACATCTGGTGAGAAGATTTCGAACTGTTGGTCGTTCTTTCCAGCTGGGCTATACGTTACAGCCTACAGCTAAACTGAGTTTTCACAATTACGTTTTTTTCTCCTTCTTGTAATGACTTGAGGCCGAAGTTTTTGTGGCAGCAGTAGCGTCCCCATTTAAAAGTCCTCGATGGTTATCTCCAAAAAACCAGTTAGTACGCCTCAGGATAAAGAGTCCGTATCTGCAAGTGGGGAAGTGGGGGGGGGGGGGGTGAAGCGAAACGTAGGCAACATGCTTCGCTTGTCGCTCAAAATGTTACTGTGTTGACTTCGCGGAGATCGTGTGGTCGCAAGTAAGTGGTCGAGGCCTTCGTCGGGAGATGTTGTATAATTAGTGTTGAAAAATGCTTTATATTAAACATTTAAAATACGAACGTGAGCCTTAAATACGAACTTGAGCTTTGAATGCTGTAACGGACAAGATACAAGAAAATGGCATGCAAGTCATCAGCGTAGCACTAATACATGTCAAAAAAGCTCCAGCTTAGTTTTTTTCGTATGCTTGAGCTACAGTTTTACACGTATTAGTGCGGCGTTAATGGCTTGCCTTCTATTTTTCTTGTATCTCGTCCTTTAGAGCGTTGGTTTTCTTTATTAAAACTTTTTTTAATACTAGTAAAAATAATAAAATCGGTTCTTTGCTTCGATCTCCATATGAGTGAAAATTACCAACAAAAACAGTAACAGAATAAATTGTAGTTGCATTAAATTAACTTTCAAGATACCCTGGTCCTTTTTGATACCTACATTATAAGCCATACACTTTTACAATCGGTTCTATGGTTCGACCTCTAGGTGAGGACAAAGAGCCCCAAAAACAACAACAGCTACAGCATCAAGAAATATGTCCATTCTGTGGACGCTAATGGCTCATTTGTTGTTGTTAAAATTTGTGACGCAGTAAGAGCTATGTATGACACGACCCCACATACCGAATTTCGTAGTCCTACGTCAATTCTGGAGGAACATATTTGATTTCTAAGTTTGACGTTTAACAGGTAACTTCATGCCGAGGGCTACACAAGGACTGATCCTTTAACCGTAAGTCGAAATTCGTTAAACAAATATCATAGAAGTATTATATTTCGGTTTGAAAAGGTTTAGGACCGATTCTCAGCCCAGCCCTTTTTTTTTTTAGCTGTGTATAGTAAGTGGCGGAGAGATTTGAACCGGCGTCCAGTCTGTTTGGAGGCCACGACTCTGACAATTCTGCGTCCTTCACGGTTAAACATGCTCCTTCTAGGGTTGAACATTTGCGTTGAACATTTTTAGACTATTAATTGTGCTAAACGTCAACTGTGACTATAAGTTTAGTAACAATAGGTAACACATTGCGGTTTTGCTACATTCACTCTAACCTATGTAAATGTTGCAAAAGCTATTTATGCGTGGGATCCAGGAAAGTTATGAACGGTTATATCCCTATCACTTCTGGTCTACTCCTGAGGGTGCTTTATATAACTACAGTCAGACGTTTTTCCGGTGCGCAGTGCCGCAATAGACCAAGGAGGCAAAATGTTACCCCCCCCCTCCCGGTGCCCAACCGATTCTACAATTTCAAGGTAAGGCCGTTTCTCCTCCCTTCCCCGTCAACTTGTGCCTCTAACCAGTGACGGTTTTAAAAAAATATATTTGTATGTCTCGCTTGCTGTTACTATAGAAAACAGGCTTCAGTATACTATAGTATGCTAAAGAAACTTATTTTAAATTTACAGTTATGTACATTTAATGACTTTGCTATACGTTTTAATGCTCCTTAAAAGTTTGGATGCAATAGTTACTCGGTTTCTATATGGGCTCGGTGTAGTATATGGGCTGTCTGCCTTTTGGTGAGAGGTACTGCTCCGCCGAGGCGTGCTGCCACCAATAATTCTTCCATTGTTTATAACTATTGCTGCGCAAGTATATTTCCTACTGATTAAAAATATCTAGCATCATAATTTGTTAGGCTCAAAATTATGACGACAAGCAGTCAGAATCAGTTTATTAAGGTCGTGGCCCAAAGCCATATGCCCAAACACACAAGCTAATGAACACCAAATCTTAACCTATATCTTAACCTAAGCCACGGTAGCCGTAGATACCAATGCAGACAAACAGCCAGACAGCCAGATAGTTCCAAACAGGAGTCCCAGTCTGGTCATTGCTCACGTACACTGGAAAGTTACAACATATAACCTGAAGGAAATACAAATTGTTAACAATGTGCTTCAAACAATCCTTTCAAAATCGGATACCAACTGATTATTATTTCAGATCACGTGGTATATCATTGTTACAAACTGTGCCTGGCCGCACGAAATGTGGCATTATGGCTTGCTCAAACATCCCGTCCATACTCTCGTGCCTTTGAGCAGTAGTAGCAAGATTAATTGCACAATGGTGTGGCAATATACGCTGTTTGCAATGATATTGCCGTGGGCTCCGCTAGTTCAGCTCACACGATGGCGCCACCAGCAATTAAAGTAAGCGGCGGCGCCAAATTAGTATGGTGGTGAGAAGGGCAACGATGCGGCGATTGCTTGTTTCTTGCTAGGATTTAAAACGTTTGTCAACAGAACAAATTCGTGAATACTATAGGCTTAACGTCTGGATACGAGAAATCTCACGAAATGATCGGGAGTTGACAAAAAAGACGTTGATTTGGAGCCTCACTTTGCACCGGTTAGTTCTATCCACCCAAAACCAAAACTGGTAGAAAAACCCGCCAAGTTTCCAAAAACTATCGGCCTTTGAAGGTAGTGATATCATTCAACCAAGGAAAGGCCGCCAAGGTCAATCCTATTAGCCAAGTTAATCGCACCGACTAATAGTTCAAAAGTTAAATGAAAACTTGAGATTGCTACTCGCTGTAGCAATCTTCAAGTTTTCATTTAATGTCCAAAGTATTATTGGGTGCGATGAACTTGGCTAACAGGATTGACCTTGGCGGCCTTTCCTTGGTTGAATGATAGCACTACCTTCAAAGTTTTGGTTTTGGGTGGATATCACAACTGTGAACGTACATAAGGTTACGCTGTCTTATTTTCATCTGTACCTTTTTTCAAGAGGAATTTTATTTCTATAAATTTTCACAATTATAATTTTAAAATTTACCATTGCCAATTAGCCAGTAGATTAGCCAAATTGCCACGGCTTAGTTTATTGTATGACCACTCTTCACATACTTAAGTTTCTTCAATCCCATTTTTGCACACACTGGCTAACAATCGCTGATTTCGTTCGCTTCGCTCACTCAATCAGCGCACCCCCTTCAGTTGTTTTGTTAATCCAAGCACCTTCCCCTTAACTTTTCAAGATTTCGTTGACAGAAACCCCTGAAGGTCGCTGTTACTAAAACAGCAGAACAGGAAGCATTTTATTTTTGAGTTATTAACAGAAACCCCGTTAGCTCGTGGATGCTCTTATTGTTGCGTAACCATAACGTGCATCATTTTATTCTTAAGCAATCCACGGCAACGTTAATGTTTCCCTATTTAGTCCTTCGTTACAGATCAGTTTTTAGTTCGTCCAGGCTTTTACAATAAATCTAAAGACGAGTGTTGATTGTTCAAGACATTATTGCTTGAAATCTTTGGTTGCAACTTGGAAAAGAAACTAAATTTGAATTCGCTGGTGGCGAATTTCAAAACTCTCCCACGCATTTGTCCTGACCCCTACAACCCCCAAACCAACAAAAGGACCATGCTCAGATCACCAAGCATCCGTATGCCAAAATTCAGCGACGTAGGCCTTTTCAATTTTGCGCTAGCCATGAGCAAAAGGTCTATGGGATTTAACATGGCGGCAACAGTAACATAAAAACAACGTTATTGACGCATCTTTTTCTCTATGATTGGTGGACACTCATCCTTTAAATTTTAGTTTTTCTTAATCTTTGACCCTTTCCCTTACATTTTCCACAATTTGAAACATTTCTGTCGCATTGGGATTTACCCTCAACATGCCAAAATATGCTTTCAGTTGCTTACAGTTAACAGACACATGCCTGCTAGTGAGCCGCCTTTTTTATCATTAACAATCAATTTTTTAACAATAGGATGTCTACAATGGGATGATCTACTGTTACTTGGCGGCGACACACTAGCGTGTGTCTAGATGTATGTCCCCAAACTAGCGGTAGCATTGTAATGCATGCACGCATCTGACAAACACTGTCAGTGTATTAATATACGTTTTTTGTTAATCCAAGATTTACACACGCTTAGGGGGACACGTGTTAATTTAACTATCACCAGTTTTCGCCTCGCCATGATTTAATTGTCGAAAGGGGGCGTCGGACGAAAGTCTAACTGGAAAATCGTTTAATGGGACATATGGCCCTGGTTTTAGTGAATAAAAAGCGTTATGGGGGGGGGGGGGGGGGGATTTTGGGCCTCACCGTCCCATTTATCTTATTTTTGGCTCCTACCGTTCTGGATCTTCTACCAAAATTAGTCCACTTTCCAAGTAGATTGATATTTTTCATTGATGACATATTGGCAGGAAATCCTTTAGGTTATAGATCTAAGAGGCCTTGCTGCTGGGTGAGCCGAGGTAACGGTTCTATTTCGATATAATACACATTTTAATTGCCTTCACGTTAGTAAATGTAGATAGCCCTGAATGGGATCATTGTATAATATCCGTATAAATAAAAAATCGGGAAAATCGTCTAAACGGAATATTGCATAATGGAAAATCATCTAAACGGAAAATCGTCTAAACGGAATATTGCATAATGGAAAATCATCTAAACGGAAAATCATCTAAACGGAATATCGTATAACAGATAATCGTATAATGGATAAACGTCGAACTGGATAAACGTCTAACTGTGGTTTCTGATGTTATATGTATAGCCACAGCGAGCGCGGGAGCGCGAGCGAGGCAGGGACATTAGACGATTTTCCGTTATACGAATTTCCTGTTAGACGATTTTCCATTTTACGAATTTCCATTTAGACGAATTTCCATTATACGAATTTCCTGTTATACGACTTTCCGTTATACTGTTATACGGTATACGTTCTTCCAACTATGCGATTTTCCAGTTAGACGATTATCCCTCGCCCCGTCGAAAGTAATAGAAATGCCGAAATCAAGAGACGACAACTGTCGATTTACAGTAACAGTTTGCGTAGTCCAAGAGTTTTTCGTGTGGGTTGTGTGGTAAATTTTAAACACGTGGGGCTAAACTCGTCTTATTTTTGCTTTATTTATACTAATTAAAAGAAGTAAACGTGTTTAATTCAATATTACACTTCACAATTATTTTGTTTGTTTGGCTTTTGCGCAGCTGAATATGGATGGCTTGCCTGCGTTACTTACTGTTGCCTAGCAACCTATAAGCGAGAATGTGAATGACGTGTTGCGTTGCGAACCTTGTTTTCAAATCGTTTTTAAAAATACTTCTGCTGGAGTAAACATTTTTTCACTTCACTATGTTATGAGAGGAACCATAAATTATCTTTCTTCTTGTTGAAATTATTTTATTTGTTTTACGTAGCCATAACAACGTCTCGAAACGAGACCGTATCACGTCATTCCCATTGAATCCAACGCTAATATGCACCGATGAGCTCGATCTGATCGTGTTTGCAGCGAGCTCTAGCGACTGGAACTGTCCCTGCCCCAAACTCGTAGCATAGAACTGCCAAACCATATGAAATATAATGGAAGCATCCTTGGTAGCATTGTATTGCAAAGCGTCGGAGAGAGCAGTTTAAGTGTTTAGGGGTCTAGTTGCATTGTCTGATAGTTGTAGTATGCACTAGGTCTGGCTGTTGTAGTGGCACCATAGTTGCTTTGTGGTAATTTTAATGTTAAGTTGGAGGTAGTGCTCTTTAAGATGTAAGTTTAGAGTTAGCGAGAGCGCATGGGTGTATGGCTTCTATGCTCTGAATAAAAGATCGTTGCGCTTATTGTTTTGTCTTTGTTGATTTTGTTGACGGTAAGTTGGCGATGTCACGATACGATAGGGTTTTCAATAAGGGGGAGGGCGATGTCACGATATTGTGGGGGTTTTCAATAAGGGGAAGGGCGATGTATATTGGTAAATTGTGGGGGTTTTCCATAAGGGGACGAGGAAACAGTTTCGCTGGAGAGGAAGAGACGCTCCATGGCAACCGCCGTTACACGTACAAGGATACGAACGAGTTGCAACAGCACTAACGATTCTTTGGCACTGTTTACACGTCGAGGGTGATTCTCGCTTTTTGGGTAGTGTGGAGGTGGGGGAGGGGAAGGGTTGGGAATGCATAGGTTCACTTCACAGGGCAACACGGAAGAGAAAACAATCTATGCAGAAAATTAAATTAAACAACCCCTGGAAAAAGAAAATCAATTATAACATAAAATAATTAACTAACTGATAATAAACCACTGCTTGGAACCTAACTCCACAATTAAGCCAATTTTATTTAGCAAGAACATAAGGTATTAAAATTACATCAAAAATTCGTCACAATGAGCATTTGAGCATCCTGAATTGTGAAACCTCAATAAACGAAATGCCGACTCCTACACTGTTCTTATTCATCTCAGATACACGGAGAATTGTATAAAAACAAGTCTTCCCAAAGAATTCTACTATTTGTGGCCAGGTATGTAGCGAAGGGTACTTGGTTGGAGACACCCCCCCCCCCCCCCCCTCCCCACCCCCCTTTTGCCAAATCATCTTGTGATTTTGCCAACTAGTTTCGAAAATAAAAATGGTGCTGCCAGCTTTTACAGACTTTGACAGGCTCTGGCAAACCCAGCTAGGGGGTCTGGGTGGAGTATTGTAAGCTTCGCCAGTGGGATCATTCCGGAATGAAACCCCGGAAGCTGAAGCATCTTACGCTATTTTAGTGTCTGTTTCGGGCCACCATATTTGCAATATATTGCCAAGCAAATTTCGGTGATTTTTATTATTCGTTCCTGAGGATGGTGGGTTTCGTAAAAATGTAATTGTGACTAATTGAGTGTTTTTTACACTTTTTTTTGCAAAATAAATTAAACCGAGTTCAGTTTAGAATTATGTAAATAGGTCCATAGCTAGCAATTGATCATTGAGGGTTGATTTTAAGAGTACATTTTGGACCTTTAGGCTATGTGAATGAATGATGATGAACTGCTGTGTGCTAGAATGGGCAGTAGGGGAGGGGTCAAGCGAGGGTTACACCCCTCCTCTGCCTGAGGCAGAAATTTTGTAAAGGTTTCTAGATTTCGTTATTTATTCCCAGTGTTATATCACAAGAGAAATTTGCATACCAGACTTAATACAAAATCATAATAATTAAAACATTTTTAAATGTTAACACAGCCAAGTTAGAAATGCATCAAAAATCTGCTAACATTATAAAAATGTAATTTCGCCCCCCCCCCTCCCCCCTCCGGACCGAAGCATGGGCCTGCGTCCTCTAAGGTATGAACGATGGAGCTCCGGAGATAAGTATAGAATACTCACTTAATCAAAACACAAGATGAATGCATTAAGTTCGGTCACTGTGATCGATTCTTACCATCAGCGTCTGGTACTTTTCCCGTTATTGGACACTAAAATTTACAAGGCCCGTAACGTGAGAAAATTTCTCATTCTAAGATTTCAGGTATAGTAGTGGCATAAAATTTTTCATTGGGAAAGGTTCCAGCGACTTTGTGAATGTATCCATACATGCCAGCAAAAACTGGTTCCCTACCCTACGGTGCTGCAGAGGACCAGAACGGCAATGCACGTGACGTCGCCACGCAACTGTGGAATGGGTGCTCTCTCTCTCGGACCACCACGACTAATATTTGAATATTTGCACTTCTGACATTTGAGACATTTTTACTGACTGTAACTGGTGACATCCTTCACCGTTCCAAACCATTTATAATTACACTATAATATTTGTAAAGTTAGCTGTACATACCAAAGTGCCCAGTGGTGACCCTGTCATGAGGAATGGCGATCAAACCTGGCTCTTTCCTCTTTTGGTGCCAAAATGCAAAAACGTTCTTCATAATTGTTTAAAGAACAAAATTTCGTAGCAACAATATTATCAACTATAGAAGCATTAACCCAATCCTTCTTGCTTTCCTTCCAACACTGGTAGTTAGAATTAAGGGTTTATTACGATATCTATCAAATTTAGTTTGACTAGAAAAATTAAGGATTTGCTTTCCTGTGCTTTGCACAGCCTATCAATTCCTGTTTGTTGCATCGAAGCTGACGAAATCAGGAGTACCTCATTTGGCAAATGTTACAAGTAATCGGAACCGACATTAGTTTTGCGGGTCAATACTCATTGTACAAAATGTCAAAGTCGAAGCAGGCCAAGCGCAAAGCCCATCCCTAGCCGTGCATACCAAGGTCAAAGATTTTTGCTTGTATTCCACAATAAATTTGGTGTTTTCTAAATAAGCCCTAAGTACCTCAATATTCCAGATAAAAGCTAATGCTTCCTCTGGACAGCAGTTAGTTTTGTTTCATTCGGTGTTAGCGTCCGGCTAACATACACAATAGGCCTTTCTCCCATGAAACCATCCTGCAATAATACTCATTCCAAAGAATGAAAGCTAGCATCGCATCTGACGAGAAACGGTTTGTTGAATCAGGTTGTCCCATTACAGGGGCATGCATAAGACACAAGTCATCAAAGCCTTTCTGATGTTCTTCCTTCCATTCCCATTTCTTTCTGCTCTTAGTTAATTCCTAAAAGTGTAAAGAATGCTCCGAGAATGAAACCATATAATGCCGAAACCAACTGCAGATCCCAAGGTACTCTCGAAACTGGCGTACATTACAAGGAGGGCGGGACTCCTCAATGGCTCTGATTTTCAGGGTCGGGAGCTATGCCATCTTGGTCAGGCTGAAGCCCAGGATCGTGCTTGTGGCTTCCACAACATAGATTTATCTACTTTTACTGTTAAATTAAACATTAGCTTCATCTATCTTGCTTATAGAACAAAGTCAATCTTTGCAAGATGATCAGAAAAAAAAATCATCGACCAAGGCTACGTCGTCTTGGTACCGAAAAAGTGGGATGTTCCTGTGAACGAAAGCACTGGTCTATTATTCTTTGGAACACTTTTTCGCTCTTGTGTAACCGAACATCAAAAAGAGAAGCTCATACTGGGCTCCTGGAACAGAAAAAGCAGCTAGCTGCGTCGATTCCCATCCACCAGAATCTGGTGGTAGGCAGAGCACAAGTCAATGGTCGTAATGAACCGTGAGTGCCTAAAGCTTCCAAAATTGAGTCAATTGCCAGAAAAGGGTACTAATTCCTAAAGTCGATAATGAAGCAAGAGTCACCATTAGGTTTCTTCTTAAGAAAGCATATTGACGAATTCTGGGAAGTTGATTTTCTGATCCTCTCTCATTCGATAATTTTTCAGTCTCAGTATTTAAAATCTTCAGCTTAGCATGGACTTACTGGGTATGGTGAAACAGTAACAGGTTTTCTGTTATTTAACTCAATATACATTTCCATCATTCTGCGAGGCTGCCACCTAATCTTTTTGTTGCTGCGAGAAAGGTGCTTTATCAAGAATCACTTGCCAACCTGGTGACGCTTCAACTAAATTACAAAAGGCATTGTTTTATAATTAATATAATAATGTAATCCTTAACACCGGACGTTCTTCATACCACCATTGACCCATGATAAAACTCACACCACCACCTGTTCTACGTATTAAATCCGTCCCAAAAATAAAATCCAACGGCAATTTATCGCAGACGACGAAATTATAAGAAAAACGTTTCCCTGGGAGTTGAAATTCTAATCGGCACCAACCTAAGCATGGTACATTTTCTCAGTTTGCCTAAACAAAGACAAATCAATACTATTACTGTTTTCTTATCCGTAAGTGTAACCGAACACCCCTCACTTACGAGGGATTTTTCTCACTTGACAAGGGCGAGGAGGAGGGCTGGGATCGGGGGTTTGGGCAATCTCGAGAAAAATGATCAGATTTTCCTCAATTCCAACATTTAAACTGTCTCTTTTCCATGCTTCCATCACCTCAATTTGTCCGATATTCCGAGTAACTAAATCAGCACTAGAGCTCCTCATAAGTTTCAACTCAGTCTGCCCTGATTCGGCCGTTTTCCTTTATTCTGCTGAGATTCTACAAAATTTGAATTCCGAACCGGGGAAGGGAAAAGAAACAACGGGAGAACGACGAAAGGCATGCTGCGAATTCTGTAACTAAAGTTTTTCACTTTCCAAGTTGTTTTCTCTTAAAGCAGACTTCATAATGGCGCTGTATTCCTGCTGTTGCATCTCTTAACTTACATTAAAGTTGTGTACAGTAGGGATGGGTCTGTTTCATTTTGTTGACTTCGGTTTCAGTTTCGGTTTTCACGCACACAAAACCGCGGTTTCGGAGTTTCGGTATCGGTTTTTGCCACCATCCACCCAAACCAGCTATTTTCTAGTTTGTTTTCTTGTAACATAAGTATTAATAGCTTCTAACTCCCTCCTGCTTTCACTTTCAGCAGCGTCATAGACCATAGGCCTAGCGGTAGCACCATTTTCCTCTACTATTTCCTTTTTAATGACTGTCATTTATACATACAAAATGATAATTATTTGAAAAAAATTAGAAAAACAGATCAATTTTTGATTTTTCGAACACCGTACGAAAAATCGACACAAAATCCGAATCGATTTCGGTTTCGGTTTTCAGTAAAAACCGAAAATTCGGTTTCGGTTTCGGTTACCGACCCATCCTTAGTGTACAGGCACCATTGCTCAATAATCTGGACCACTGGGGCATCAGATTCGATAGGCGTCTTGGTCCCAGCTGTACATCTCTGGCTTCCTACAGACCCGGGTTCGATCCTGGTGAAGGGAAGTGTATATGTATGGGTTTTTCTCTGGTTGTTTCCTGCCCGTTGTGCGAGGGTTTCCTCCGGGTGCTTCGGTTTCCTCCCTCCTGCGGCAATAAACAACTGTTTACGATGGTGGTTCCTTCCAGTTAACATCTACCGCTTGGGCCTTCAAAAAGCTGTATAGCTTATTGGCCGACAACCTCTATTCTATTCTATTCTAAATTAGCTGTTACCAATCTAATTAAGTCTCGAGCCATCGTGGAAATGACTATTTAATTCGGCTAGCTCATTCTCATTAAAATGGTGTTTATACTTACGTAGACTTATCAAAAAAATTATTCCTGCTTCTTTTGACTTATAAACCGCCTTTTAATGACGAATTGGCAGTGAAGCCACTCGACAGAGAATCCTCAGTTTCCTACCAAGTCATTGCTTGGCGCCTAAGTTGTAAAGGTACCCAAGTTTTAAGGAAGGTTTTTGACGGCATGTCCAAAGTCATCATTACGTTATTACATTGCTAAAATACGAGACGCTATAGGATTCATCGACTCAAATTAATGGTTTTTAATTTTGAAATCTTGGGTTACCAACTTTTGAGCTTGTAGCACACTAATCCTTTCCGTTCTGTCACGTCACGTTGCAGGCCGTTAAACGTAATCTGTTTGGATTAAAAGCTTGTAAATTAGAGAAGCCGTGTATACTACTCCGTCCCGTTTCGTGACGACTAGACCCGCCGGCTGACGGACGGGATTGTCGAGGCAGAATTATTTCAGTCAAAAACTGATCGCAACGGAGAAGTGTACGCACTTGCCATCACTCGACGGCCAACGTCATCCGCCATGCGCCTGCGCACAACGCCTCTCCCCTACTAAATACAGATGCGAAACTATTTCAGTTGCCTTCTGGACTTAACTATCATCATGCTCGAGCATAAAGAATTAATACCCAGTATTTCTGTTTAATTTCCTACCGCAACAAATATTATCTCTCTGGTCAGCAGCTATAGGGCAAGTTACCTATCACCGAGATCTTGGTGTTATTGTTGACGATAAACTTAAATTTGACAAACATATTGATAATGTCACTCGCAAAGCCTTCCGCAAAGCTCGCTATGTCTTAAAAAAATTCTCATACCTCGATTCCTACCTCTTTGCCATGCTTTTTAAAACTTTCATACGCCCTACCCTTGACTACTGTTCACAAGTTTGCCGCCCTTGCTATTCCTCTCACCTTGACAAATTTGAAAAGTGCAAGCGTAGACTCACCAAATGGTGTCCAGCTGTTTGTAAACTCACTTACTCCGATCGACTTCAGCGCCTCCATCTGCCTTCTATACAAGAAAGATTTGATAGAGGAGAAGCTATTGTCACCTATACCAGCTGCTTCATGGCCTTCTCAATATTGATTATTCCAATTTCTTTCTTCTTAGACCTAACAGTACTCGTGGACATCATTTCAAATTGAGGGGAAAATTATCCCAGCTCAATTTAGACAACGCTTTTTCTGTGAGCGGGTGGTCAACCCATGGAATTCTCTGCCCGTCTCTGTTGTTTCTGCACCCAACCTGTCTTGCTTTAAGGCACGCCTTGATGCGTGGAGGGGCTAATCCCTTTGGGTTCTTTTCTGGGGGCTGCGGGGGGGGGGGGTGTTTTTGAGCTTTGCTCGACGCCGTCTTCTTCTTTATCTTTATCTTTACAAGTCCTTCTTTATTTGCATTGCTAAATTGGGCACCATCAAATTAAAAGCTCGGCGGAGCCGACTGAAACATTTAGCGACAGAAGCAATGTGCACTGTTAGCATCCGTTGCTGTCAGTCGTCGGAGTAGTGTGCTATGAGCTGTAGGCGTTTCACTTTCTCGAGGGTTATTACATAGGCTCTGTTGTACTCTAAGAGGATCACTCAACAGATCATTGTATGCGGATCGAGTTATTGTTATAATGTTTGTGTACGGTCCCTCCCGTTGACATGACACTTACATCAGGCGAGATATTCACGCGTCAGTGCGCGAAGGAGGATGGATCAGGTTCACACCAGATCGCGTTGTGGATGCGTAAAATTAAAGGATCAGTCTACTAATGAAATATTGCAAACGCGATTTACTTTCCTAAGAAAACCAAGCACCCGGTGAGGCTAAGACCGGGAGACTCAATCCACCGTGCAGTATGCACGGGTCGTGCTAGTGTTTAACCGTTAGTTTCTGAAAAACTTAAATTAGGGGGTACATCCAGATCCACTTCTCTTACATTTTCACAAATGGAAGAGTCCAAGATTGCTTCAGTCTTTTGTATTACTGCTGATCTCACACCCCTGCTGCTGTTCCGGTTCGCCGTCATGATAAACAGAAAAAATAATACAAATTCAATTCAATACAATTTCCTGGCAAATACAAGAGAAAAAAAAAAGGAACATTTTGCCGGCCCCCAGCCAAAGTCTGGCTAAAGTCTGGCTAAAGTCTGGAGACCGGCTAAAAATGGTTTCTTTGTGCCTAAAACATCTTAACCTGATAATTTTAGCATTACATTCCTCGAATGTGATGTTCCCCTGGAGGTTTCTTCCGGTGCGCAGCCGCCTGCTTGCATGACCCTACTGCGCATGGGCGAGGCAGTACTCCCTTATAACAGCGACAGCGCGCACGCTATCGGCATTCATTTTTCTCTCAATGTGTCAGGCGGTGACTCGAGAGGGGAGGCAGGGCGGGAGTAGGTTAAGTATGTTTTAGGCACAAAGAAACCCTTTTTAGCCGGCCTGACTGGGGGCCGGCAAAATGTTCTTTCTTTGTTGCCAAAACATCTTAACCTGATAATTTTAGCATTATCAGCAGACCTCGTCAAGTTCGGTGGCGGGCACCGCCTTAACGAGCGCCCCGGGGTGCAAGCAGGCGTTCCCCCAAAAATCTTTTGTCTGGAAGAGAAAAAATTTGCACTTTATTCAGAATTGGTGAAATGTCAGGAACTTGGTCTCTTTCGTAGGATTTGGTGGCCCTGAAAAGGGCCGTTTGATAGACTTGCTTCCTTCTGGGTGGCTTGCGTCCATCTGGGTGGCTTGTTTCCTTCATGGATGGCTTGCTTCTATGTTCTGAGTGCTTAATGGGGGGTTGACCACGGTTCTGGCTGCGACGATTGGTCCCAGTCGGTGTAGTCCTGATTCTTCTCTTGACATGTCCCTCAGGTAGTGGGAGGTGAAGGTCGATTGAATCCTGCTGCCAGAATTCCTTCTATTGGAATAGCATTGTGGTGGGCCCATGATGTGGAGACCGCTCTCACTTCGTGGGCCGTCACTCTCATACTCTTATTCTGAGTTTTGTCATAAGCTGCTTCGATCGTTTTCTTAATCCATTTTGATACCATGGCTGCTGATGTTTTGCCAGATTGGGGGTCAATAGGAAGGAAAAGTTGGTTTCTTCCACGGCGGATGTCTTCATGCCGTGTCCGGGCTAGGTAGAAGCGTAGAGCTCTGACTGGACATAGAAGGCGTTCAGGTTCGTTTCCAACTAGGGTGGATAGAGCCGGGAAAGAGATTGGTTTCGGCGGTTCCGAAGGTTTTTGTGTTTTTGTTCTGAATGTTGATCTTGGATAGAGAGTGACGGAGGAAAAATTGGGTCCGAAGATGCAGTATGCTGGGTCCGCTGAGAGGGCTTGAATTTCAGAGCACCGAAGGCTGGCTGCTAAAGTGACAAGGAACACTGTCTTGAGGGTCATGAGATGAAGGGAAGTGTCCTGTAGGGGCTCATATGGTTCAGGCGTTAGGGACTGGAGGACGAGTAAAAGATCCCAGTCTGTTACTGACCTTCTGGTAGTGGGTCTTTCGTATGAGCATAAAAGGGATGAGATTCGGTAGTCGTCAAGTAAGTTAGTGTTGTTGGCAGCCTTGAAGACGGTGTTTAGAGCCGAGCGATATACAAGGATTGTAGAACCTTTGAGTTTGTCGACGTTGAACAGGTCTCTGAAAAAGTTTAGAAGGGTGGAAAGAGGTGGGTTGATAGGATTAGCTTGTTTTGTGATACACCAACGAATCCATTTGGACCAGTTGCTGTCGTACATCCGGTTAGTGTAATCCCTGGTTGCCCTTGAGGCAATGCGTTCGGCCTCTTCTCGATGAATTCCAGCCTTTTTGAGGAGTTTGATGATAGTAGCCACCCGTGTAGGTTGAGGTTTGGTACGTTCGGGTGTAGCTTTGTTCCTTTCTGTTGGGACAGAAGATCTGGTTGAGGAGGCAGACTTCTTGGAGTGTCGACTAGAAGTCCTAGAAGGAGCGGGAACCACGCTGCCGATGGCCATAGGGGGGCTATGAGCAGAAACAAGCTCTGGCTTTCTTGGATATTTAGGAGAACTTGTGGAAGGAGCTTGAAGGGAGGAAAGAGGTAGGCGAATAGGTTGTGCCATGGGAACGTGGGAGCATCTACTGCCACTGCTGTGTCGTCCGGGATTGGGATTATGTAGAGGGGAAGTCTGGCATTGTGTTTCGTGGCGAACAGGTCTATCATTGGGGTGCCCCAGATGGTGAAGAGAGATTCGCAAATTGATTTCTTGAGGCACCATTTGCCTGTCGGCGGCTTCTGGCGTGACAGAGAGTCGGCAATCACATTCCTGTTGCCTGGGATGTGGAGGGGAAGGAGTGTGATGTTGTGCGGTATGCAGAGGTTGAACATTTCTGACGTTAGGTTGTGGAGAGATCTGGATTTCGTTCCACCTTCTTTCCTTATGTAGGCTAGGGCAGTCGTGTTTTCGGACTGAACTTGAATTGCCTTGTTTCTGATTTTCGGAAGGAAATGTTGAAGGGCAAGTAGAATTGCTCGTAATTCGAGGTAGTTGATGTGATCTGTGCAGTTTGGAGGCCAAAGGCCTGAGGCTTCTTGTGTGCCAAGATGGGCACCCCAGCCGGTCTTCGAGGCGTCCGTAGTTCGAAGTCCGTAGTTCGAGCCGGTCTTTTAGACGAGATTTTGAGTAGTTTACCCCGAAGCCCAGTTGGTTTAACAGGGAAATGGTGTTGCCCTTGTTTCGTTCCAGTGTGAGAGGGTCCGGATTGTTGAGGGCCCAGTCGTCCAGATAAGCATTTGCTTGAATTTCGTTTTGGTGTAGGTTTGCCAATATAGGTTTGAGAACCGTCGTGAAAATTCTGGGGGCTGCATTTAGGCCGAAGGGAAGACAGCGGAATTCGTAGACCTTTTGGTTGTAGATGAAACGAAAGAGATGGGTGATAACTGGGTGGAGTGGGACGTGGAGGTAAGCATTTTCCAGGTCGATTGAGACTGTCCAGTCGTTTTGTTTGAACGAAAGACGGATTGATTCGAGAGTTTCCATTTTGAAATGATCGTTTTGGATGTATGCGTTGAGAGGTTTCATGTTGAATATCAAGCGGGAGCCTCCTGACTTCTTTGGTCGGGTGAAAATGGAGCTGTAGAAGCCCGGGCTTGGTTTGCGGCATTCTCTTATTGCATCTTTCCGCAGGAGTTCTGAGACTTCGAAGGAAAGCGATGGTGTTATAGGCGGGGAAAATTCCCAAGGCGGTGTTGGGAGAAGTGGTGGTTTTGACAGAAATTCCGGATGAAAGCTGTGTTCGATGATGAAAAGGACTTCTGGGTTTGATGTAAGATGTCGCCAAGCCAGGAGGAATCGATGTAGTCTTGCGCCGACTGGAAGGCAGGATGGGAGGGAGGCGTCATTGTTGGTTCTTGCGAAAGACGCTTCTGCCCCCTGGTGACGAGTGGCGGCTCGTTTTTGGTTGCTTGGGCCGGAACGAGAGCGAGGCTGGTCCGTCCGAAAGGGCTGCGAGTTTCTCGGACGAGAGTCGTTGAGAAGAAGAGGCAGAGGGGAGCTGGTGGCTTGTTCCAATTGTCCTGCAGAGGACGGGGGTTGGACTGCTTATTCCTGAACCCCGGACAAGAGATAGAAGAAACTTGCTTTTGCGGTTTAGGTTTCCTAGAGATGTCTAGATGAGGAGCAAGAGTTGGGATGAGACCATGGAAGAGTGTGTCAGATTCGTGAATGGGCTGGTTGTGGAGTCGGTGCAGCGTGGAGACATTCAAGTTGTTGGCGGACGAAAGAGCAATATCCCGGAGGAGTAGAGTGTTGTTGAGAAGGGCTCTGGTGGCCCAATTGATGGAATGATACGTGGCGAAGCTTCCCTTCTGAAAGAATTGCGTGATTAGGGACGAAAGATTGCGTATTTCATCGGGACTTGCGTCCGGAGATAATTTCTCGCATAGGGCGTTCACCGCAGTGTTGAGAACGTCGGCTTGTGAAGCGGCACGAAGACTCAGCCGAAGGCACTTGTCATTTTCATAGAGGATGAAAGTTGGGATGTCCGCTTTCTTGGGGATCGATAGAGCGGTGCCGAAATCCATCTTCACTTCACTGCTTAAGAATTCGCATTCTGGATAGGTGGCGAAGTTATTTGGGTTCGTAGCGCCATCGCGTAGCGGACGAAAGAAGTTGTCTTCACGACGCGGTCGAGGTGGTGGTGGCTCCTTGTCGAGGACGAGTGGGTCGCCTTTGCCGAGCAGGGAGCCTTCATTGCGGAGGAGGCAGGTTAGCAGCGTGGTGGATTGCCCTAGAAGGTTGCGGGGTTTGGTGTCTTTGTCTCTCGGGGCAAAGCCGAAACCAGTTTTCAGCCCACGGTTGATCACGGGAGCGTCAGCCGACTGTGCAGGCTTGAAGAGGAAGCAATCGGGGATGGTTTCTTCGACAGTCTTTAGGAGTGAAGCCAGCGGGAATGTCTGGTTGTCGGCGGCGGCGTCCGGGAAGCGGATTCGCTTGCCGGACGGGAGTGGGATGGCGGGCGGCAGACCTTCAGTAGTAGCCGAGGGGGTAGCAGGAGGAGAAGCTTGCGGGCGAGAGAGAGATGGTTTGCGTTTCTTCTGAGCACCTGAGGGAGAGGTCGATCCTCGTTTGCAGGAGTCACGGCTGGAGGCCAAAGCTATCCAGGCTTGCGTGCGGGCGAGTCGGGCCGAAGACGTGCAGGAGGGAGGAGGCATGGAATTGTCTTGCATCTCACTGACCGTTTCCTGGACGATATTCCGGGCTATGCTGCGAGAGACGCTTCGACCTTTCCGGGAAAAGTTGGTGATAAGTCCAAGGGAGAGTTGCGGGCGGGCAAGCGAGACGCTGCAACGGCCTGTTGAAGGGATCTTTTAGCTTCACGGTACACGACTTTAGCCCGTTGAAAGTCCTCTTGTAGAGCCGAGAGGTCCAAGGGTTCGGCCGGCGGGGTGCGTTGGCCGGGTTGCAAGGAAGAGTCTGAGAAGACGTTGGCGCTTCCATCGATGAAGGAGGCAGCAGGGATCGGGCCGACGGCGGCGAGGTCGAGGGCGGAGATCCAGCGATTGCCGAGGGAGAAAGCAGTAGTTTGCGGACGAGAGAGAGCATGAGAGGGAGTGGCGAGCGAAGTGGGAGCTTCGGATGCGGCAGCCATCATCGGGTAGAATCCAAGTTTCCATGCGAAGACAAGGGAACTCTGGCGCGAGGTGACGTGGAGACACCTCTGGAGGAAAATGAATGTCGATAGCGTGCACGCTGTCGCTTTTATAAGGGAGTACTGCCTCGCCCATGCGCAGTAGGGTCATGCAAGCAGGTGGCTGCGAACCGGAAGAAACCTCCAGGGGAACATCACATTCGAGGAATGTAATGCTAAAATTATCAGGTTAAGATGTTTTGGCAACAAAGAACATAAAATTAATAAACTGATCAAGCAAAGGTTCTTCATATACACTACTCAGGTCTATCCTTAAATTCTGCAAGACGTTAAGAATAAACCTATAACAAAATAATGTTTTGCAACAAAAAAAAATGGGGGGGGGAAGAAAAAATTACGAGAGAAACTTAAGCCCAAAGGGGGGGCGGGGAGAAAATTTAGTAGGTAGAGCACTACGCTCCAGGGTGCTATAAGACAGAAACATATGCTATAACGTTACGTAAGATTGAGTGACAGCCAGTATCGTGCACAATTAAAACCACACTACGTTTCGGGAGGACAACCTCCCGTCTTCAGGTAAAAATAAACACTAACACATTTAAAAAATTCACGGCAGTATCTGCCGAGTCACCAAGTCTATAAAAATAAACCATTCAGGCATGGTCAAGACCTAAAACTTTAAAATTAAAAAAATATTTAACATACCATTTGATACACCATGTTTCTAGAACTCCTCACAAGGTGAAAAGCAAACTTGCTTCTCACCCCTACCCTTCCTCTTGTCGATGTACTTTTCTTTTGGCCATCGTGAATTAGGGAGGTAATGGTGGGCCAAGAAAAAATATTGTTCAAACGTTATGAAGAATATTTTCATGGTCTGTACCTTAGTCTGCATTAATATTGTGAAGACTGACAATAAGATGACTGTATTGATGTGATCTAGCCCCAAACACAAATCTTTCACTATCGGAGCACTGTTGTTCTCATGTACCACGCGTTTCATTCACAAATAGTGTACAATTACTAACAAAAACGTAAATTGAAAAAGGTTTGCATCTGTGTTTATTAATAATGACAGTCCTAATCTGTTTGCAAATAATATAATTTTCCTAATGGAAATAGGCTGTTTTAATTTGGTTCGATTAAAACAGTTTACTTGCAGACTCACATAAAAACCAACGAACGTTAAATGCGCCCAACAAGCAGTAGTAACAACTTATCAACTAACTGTGGTTTTATTTTTGAATATTTTTGTAAGTTTAACAGATTTTTTTTTAAGTATACAGTTTTTCCTAGGTTGGTATTTTTATTTGGTTTTCATAGCAGTTTTCCAGGTCAGCCTCCGTCACTGGTTAAACAGTCCCATATACCCAATTCTTTGTTCAACATATAATCTGACCACAAAGGTTTATCTTTTGCGTGTTAGGCAAGAATTGTATTGACTTAACAAATTTCAATTTTCTTGGCTCTGCTTAAAAAAAATATATATTTTTAATAAAGGGATGTAAGAAAAATTGCTTCACCGAGCGTTGTGTTGGTATGTTGAAAAAAGAGCGTCTCGCTCACTCACTCCCTTTGGGTAGCGAAAGAAGCTGAAGCGTAATTTGGGCGAAGAGGAATTAGTGGTGAGAGCGGAGCTACCGTCGTTGCAACTTATGGGAAAAAGAAGAGCGGGCCAAATTATAGGGAAGGAAAACGTGGGAAAAAAAGAGAAGCTGCAAGGGATGAGAAAATAAATTACATTTTAGGTTTAAATTGAAAATTCGTTACTTGAAGATAACAAACAGTGTGTTATGGGTGTTGTGGCGTGGAAAGAGGCAAGCAAGGGGAGTTTTGAGCTGTTTGAAGGGATTTTTCAAGTTGTCACTGGGAACCCTCCAAAAAGGAATCCAAAAAGGTGAATTCAGGGATGAATGTTTACAGGTTTAAGCTCGTTACTAGGGCAACATCCAAAAAAGGAGTTTGGAAGTGTTGCTTAAAACCAGCACGTAAGTTTTTGAACACCATTATGGTGAGTAACGTGCTTCAAAATTGCTTCCTTTATTTTTTCGAAGGCGCCCTAGCGACAGCTTAAACCTGAAAACCTGTAAACATTTCATCTCAAAATTCACTTTTTTCGACAGCATTTGTAAACATGAATGCGAATATAGTGAAGTTCTAAATTTTGTAAAATTACTGAATTCTCACATAATACACGTGGAGTTTTCCAGTAGGTTCATGGTTAGAAACGGGTGGTATATGATCGCCTCTGAACCTTTAAATTTCGTTCTTGATTAATGAAAATATTCTTGACAAATTCTTTCACAGTATAGTTCGTCTTGCGATGGTCCAAGAATTTCATTAGGCTCCATGTTATATAATTTTATTTTTGCATAAAAACAAAAAAAACACACAACATACAAACTAGGGCTTCATATAACCGTATGGCTTATAGGGAAAAAAATATAGGAGTTGTCTGTAATATCTTACCGCAAATTATGGCTTATATTTGGCACACTTTTCCCTACAGTTGTATCAAGAATTTCCAATTGTGGTATGAATGTAAAGCCTGTAAAACGTTTACCTCGCGTGCCTAATCCAAACCCCTTAATCGTACTCATCCTCCCGACATCCACCAATGGTCCATTTTTAACCTGAAAAGTATTTTTCAATTAAATATTATTTTGACAGATAACAACACGTAATAGTCTTTGTGAACGCATAACATTTTAAAAGTTCATGCAAGCTCGACAAAGGTTGTTGCCTCCATATTGGTTTTTCTGCATGACACCATTTTGGTACATTCAGTCAAATTTAAATATTGAACGCGTTTTTTGCCTTGGAGAACCACCTAGTTTAACGAATGTGGATTCGGATCTTTTCCACAATCAGGTTGTTACTTGGCTGCGGCGCAACGGCAATATGACGGATATCATTTTTTTATCCTAAAGTGGACAACATTAGATGTGCAGTTGTGTTTGATTTTTAAATTGGCAGTGGTATCTGCAGTCCAGAAAGATTGAAAATGTAAATTCGAACATCTATCTATATACCCATCCCTGCCTATAACACCACTTTCGTACACATACGTGCACACTGTAAAAAAAAAAAAAATTAGTTTCAATCTAAACGCATCTAACAGCGCTACAAATTACTGTGAAGTAAAAGTCAACTTAATTTTGCCGAGAGTTTAAAATTAAAAATTAAAATTTAAGGACATTTGTTGTTGGTGTTGCCGCCATCTTGCTTGTCTGTGATATGCATTTGTTTGAAAGGACTGAGACATACCCATGTGGGGAAGTTCATTTCACGTCGAATGAACAAGTTGGTTGAAGAATGGGTGAACAAGTTTGCAATGTTTGAAACTTGCACACAGCCACCCTGACGTACACCAATTGCCATTTTAATTTTTTTAGCTGTAGTAACAAACACAAAGGTATAGCTAGGGTGTTGCATGATTGCCTAGCGGTTCTTAAAGGTTTTCCTGTATGACAGTCATAATTGGCTTTTTTTGTATAGCTCAGGTTTGCAACATTAGTTCAAACGTATGTAAATGTTGCAAAAGCTATATACGTGCAGGATGCATGAAAGTTGAGATAGGATATGTCCTTTTAATGTTCTAATCGTCCAGCAAATTAACCCGCACGGAATTTTTCCCTTGTGACACGGATTTTTTATATTCAATCTAGCGTATATATTCCATGAGATGTGGAAAAAATACGAAAGTAAAACCTTTGAAAAGTAACAAAAAGCCTCATATACATATTTCCCTCGTCAGTCTTTGTTTCGGTCGTAGTTACGTAACGCTTGCAAATTTGGCCTGCAATGATTACCCGTTTCAGGAAAGATAACGTTTCATTTTTCTCTTTTTTTCTGAATTTTTTTTTTTTTTTAGTGTGACGAACTTTGACCAGGTGCAAAGAGTGAACACGATAGCTATCTGATCGGAGCAGAGAATGCCAATCCAGGACAAAAGAGAAAGAAAAAAAAAGATGAACTGGAGATAAATTTACGACTACTCTATTCAAATGGCGAAACGCCCAGTGCGTGCAACACGCCCACCACCTTTGTTCACTTAAAAACAAAACAAACATAAAAAAAAAATGAGTTTAACAAATTTTGTCTCTTATAGGCAAAGGGATTATAATCACAACATCTAAAGGAATTTCATTTTCGTTCGTGACGTTTTTTTTTTTTTTGGTTTTGTTTTCTTTACATCAAACACAAAATGGTTTTACAGAATGGTTTTGGAGGCCCGTAGGCCCCGTATATACGGAAAAGATTCACGAGCCCGGTACTGAATATTATTGTTTTCATAGCATGTTAGGACTGACACTGTGTTTCCACCTCAGGGAATTTCTCCCTTCTTAAACCATGCGCAACGGCTGTTTGCCGTGACGTCACCATGAATTAGCCAATTCCGAACGAGAACAACGGCTGTTTGGCCGTCTGATTGGACTAGCCCAGTCACGTGATATGCACGTCACAGCAAACAGCCATGGCGCATGGTATAGAGGAAAAATGCTCTTCAAAGGGAAAGCATTCTGTGTTTTATTTGCAAGTTGCAATTTTCACTACTAACTCACGGTATTCTCTCTATCCAGATCCACCTTTTCCAAACTTCTACTCTAACAAACGCGTGTTAAAGTTTTAATAATAATAATAATCATAATAAAATGTTTACCACATCCGTGGAAGGGTGACAGAAGGGGGTGGACCCACTAACACTGTTCCTTCAAAGCGTTAAAAAAAATAAAAAAACAAACTTTTACTGGAGTAACTAAACCGGGCGCTTCAAAAACCCGTCATAGTCTAGCGGCTAAGAACCAAATTTTAGGTGAATCGTGCACTTCTGGAAAAAAGAATGACTTTGTCAGTATGACTTTACTATGGCACGTTGAGCACTTTTGCATATGGTGCCCACGTATTCGACTTCCGGTTTGCACTGATGACGTCATCAAAGATGGCCGTCCGAGAGTAACTACAGAGGCAGGTTTCAACAGCCGTATCTCGGTAACCAGTAGTCCAATTTAGTTTTTCTATACCTTGTTGGAAAGAACATTTCATAAGCTACAAATAAGGTCCTACGACACATTAGCATAGCTTAGATAGAAAAGGAGGTACAGCTCAAAAAGTGCAAATTTTATGTGATTTTTACCAAGTATTCGCACATTTGACTTAAAATAACGGTTGAACTAGCTAATAACCAACATTAAGCCTAAAAGGTTAATTCGTTCCAAATTTTGTTCCCTTTACAAAAAGTCCTAACAATACAAAAAAAGATGGTACGGTTGCCGAATTATTACAAGTAGAAGGATATATGCACATCAGTCTACACCATAACTGAATGGCAGTCGAATGGCCAGTAATCACTGCTGTTTTGTTTAGTTCCCATAATTCCTTGCAGTCATAAACGCGAATGGCCGTCCTGGATAAACTTTTATAGTAAAATATCCAGGGGTGCCCATCTTCCATCCCCCCCCCCAGACAATGAGGAGTCCCTTCCCCTAGACTATGAAGATTCCCTTTTTTTAATTTCCCCTTCTCTCCCGTCCAACTTTAGAAAAAGTTGTACACATTTCATGATTACTTTGAGCTCTAACTAATCATGTTATACCACAACATATTGACACTACCAATCTCAGTCCATGCAACCATGAGGAAGCAGACTCAAGGATGATGTTACATATTGCAGATGCTGCAAAGGAATTTAGCTCCTTTCTGGTTGTTGGAAATGTTGCAGATGTTGTTATCCTGGCTGTATCAACTGCAGAGAAGTTACAAATTAGGGAACTGTGGGTAGCTTACGGCACTGCCAACCGACGACGTTATCTACCCGCACATGAATTATCCAAACAGCTTGGCACATTAAAAAAGTATCTGTCTGCCTATGCTTCATTCAGTGACAGGATGTGACGCACTATCATCGTTTGCAGGTAAGGGAAAGACTGCTTGGGATGTTTGGCGAGTTTTTCCAGAACTGACAGAAGCCATATGTGAACTTTCCTCATCTTCAAATCCAGAGCTCCCTGAGTACTGCATGGCAGTAATTGAGGGTTTTGTTATTCTCATGTACGACAAAACTTCCGATTACAAGCATAGATGAAATGAGAAAATGGTGCTTCATAAAGAAAAACCCTAGTACTCTAGAACTGATCCCACCTATACAAAGGCTGCCCTTGAGCAACACGTGAAATGAGCAGCTTACCAAGGTATTTTCGTATGGGGCCAATGCTGGCATCCGAAACAATTACTGCCTACTCCGGCCGACTGGGGATGAGAAGTTGCTCCTGGTTCAGGTAATTGGAAACCACTATGGACAGTCCTACCAGATGCTGAGATGGCATGGCATGAACTAATTAAGTGCGGATGTAAGAAAGGCTGTGGTGGACGTTGCACCTGTATGAAGGCTATGCTACCATGTACTGTACTGTGCTACTGTGAAGGAGATTGCCAGGAAAACCAGTGAACTGCTGTTTGGATATAGCCCTATGCAGTAATGTTAATACTAATAAATGCTTCATATAAGTACCATGCTGTCATTGTGATTTTATACCCCATAAGTACAGCAACATTGTGACTGGATAGTTGCCGTGACTCGTTGTAAAGGGATAAAATAAGTCATAATTTACAGCTTATGGTTCAAATGATTATACTTCATGGTTATTTACCACATTTCAACAATTGGGGTAGGAAATTCTTGTGTAAATTTAACAAATTTCGCATTCCAGAGCCCCTCACGCTTAACCTGTGCGAGTTGTGTTATTGTGCCATAGGAGATTTTTGGTTAGTTATAATTTTATCTATCCAACGAGCTATAAAAAATTAAATTCGGTTGATTGGTTACAGAGATACACATTTTCAGGGTTAAATCATGTGGCGGCCATCTTTGATGACGTCATGACGCTAAACCGGAAGTGCCGTCAGTGGGCACCATATCCAACAATTTTGTTCTTGATCTATAAAATAAGTTCCGAAAGTTTCATGCTTTTTTCCAGAAGTGCACGATTGTTGCCCTTGGCCGCTAGACTATCAAGTTGTTCCTTGCGAATAAGTCTGCAAAACCCAGATAGGGCAGCAGAACTCACAGTCGCCTCGCTAAGACTGTTCCAGATAGGGACAACCCGGACTGAGAAAAAGTTCCGACGACAGTCCAAATGTGTAATGGGGAAAGCCAGCTTCCAATTATGTCCTCGGGTCCACATCGATCGGAGTGCAGGATCAAAAAAGGGGAGGTCAACCTTAATAAGTCCTCTGAGTATCTTGTATACTAAAAACCCTTAGCCAACTTGTACACTTTAAACCCTTACCCAACCCCGATTTACAATTTGGTTAGTATTTATTTTTCGTCTGTTGCTGGTATATTAAGCCCTACAATCACAAAAATTGTGGGAGTACTCATTTTTACAGGTCCATAACTTCTGGTAGGAAGAGCAGGAGCACCAGTTCTAATAAAATAAGTCGTCTTTTGAACTTTATTTTCAATATGTTTCAGAGGTGGCGTTCCAGTACCATTAAAACAGGCTCATAATTTTTTTTTTAATTAGGAAATTTTTGAAATGAGTGGGGTAATGAAAGGAAATTAAATAAGGGAAGTAAAAAAAGTGAGATCTTTATTTGCACAGGGAAATTTCGCCGTTACTCAGGGAAATTCTCTAAGTCATAAGTGGAAGCACTGGACTGACAGAGTGCTTCGATACGCATCCTGAATGAGTGGGTGGCGGAAAGGACGTACTAACTTTCTTTTTTCAGTTTTGCCAACCATACCCATTATATTATGCTGAAAACAAAAAAAAAACTCGTTTACCCCTTCATCTCTGCTGTACTTGGCGGGTCATGATGCTTCTGGGGTGCACTAATCAGCTTGGCTGGAAATATTTTTTCTGACTTCTAACTTGTCTGAGCTTCAACATGTCTTGATTGTTTCTGTTCTACGTACGTACCTAATGGTGTTTTTTTTCGATGGCAATTTTTTTTGTAGATGTATGTTCGGTGCTTTGTTTGCTGCTGCAGACGCCGCCATTGATAATTTTGTCTTTGTGTAGTCATTTTGGTTATTTTCTTTTACGTCATCCACTGATGTTAATTGCTGAGCACTGACTATAAAATTAAGGATGATTTTCAAATGACAATTATGCCCTAGTTACCAAAACATTTGACTGGTTGCTAGGTTACTTACGCAGTAATTGTGTTTTATTTACCATTTAGACGTACATTTGCAGTAGACACTGCTTTTTACCTCAAGCGTCTGTCTTTCCTATGAGTCAATGGAATAAATCCTAAGTGCCTTATCTTGCCCAAAACAAAACTTGTTAAGGATTCCCACCATGCTTTTCGGCCGTGTGAAATCGTGTTATCAAATGCCAAGCTCTTCCGCCAAGCTAATCTCACCGAGTAATAGTTCAAAGGTTAAATGGAATATACGAAAATTGCTTACTGCGCAATTTTCAGTTATTTCATTTAACGTTTGAATTCTTAGTCGGTGGGATTAGCTTGGCGAAAGAGCTTGACGTTTGATATCACGATTTCACACAGCCGAAAAGCTTGGCGGGAATCCTTATCATTCTGCTGATTTATAAGAGCATTTTGGTTCTTATAGGTCTTTTCTATTAAAAGACCCAAACGCTTAGCCAAACTGGTGTAGCCATTTAAAAAGGCGAGATAAAAGGAAAAATTACAAAACTCTCAAATACCTACTTTTACAAGTACTTTACAATCGTCACGGTAGGATGCTAATTTTCATGGTCTTCCCCCCCCCCCAAATGAATGAACCGACTGAACAAACACAGAAATCCTATTTAAAATTATATAAATTTTAACTGGCTTGATTAGCATTGTTGCGACGTTCTATACGATTGGACAGTTTCAGGTTAGTACTGGAAACTATGTAAAACCGCTGACCATCAGCTCTTGAGATAGAGCAAGAGCCCCAGGAACTGCCTCACCAAGTTAACGAGATGCATTTAAGAATACCATATCTGAACTAGAAACTGATAATCAAATTGTACAACCAGTATAGCGTATTTTTAACGTGTGTTATAATTATTACACGAGAAAATAGTCACATCAGTCGTTCCAAAGATGCCCACATGGGGTCGCGACCATGAACGAAAGATGGAACCTGCGGTTGTCACTCCTGCCATTACTAATTATTTCCAAATACACACTAATTATTATGCGTACTAATTATTTCCATACATATATTTTATAGTTAATGAATTAGTATATACTGTTGTTTTCTTATCTTTAATAGATTCTTCATCGTTCTTTTTTTTTTGAAATTAAAGTAACCATTTTTTTTTTCAATTTTACTCTGCATTTCTATGTGTTGTTTTATATTTCATTCATTTGGAATATTAATTTCGAAAGGTATCAGATAATTCATGGAAGTAGAAATAGAAAGGGACGATGCACGGGGCATCCACCCACCCGAATTCCCAAGCGGTAGATGTCAAAGAGTGGAAGACTAAAGTGTCCGCGGCCTATATTGAGTTCGCCCCAGAACGAACACAGATTATCGATTGTATGTTTTTGGTAGCAGAGTGCCTTGTTGATATCAGAGATGGTTACAAAAAAAAATGGCGGCCGTTGATTGATGCCGCCCCCTTCAGGAAAACGTAGCCGCTCATAAAATACCTGTAGGACTCAAGATAAATCGCACAGAAGTTGTTTATTGCCCCATGAGGGAGGTAACCGGAGTACCCAGAGGAAACCCGCGTGCAACGCGCGGGAAACAACCGGAGAAAAACCACCAGGATTGAACCCGGGCCTATAAGAAGCCAGAGATGTACACTGGGACCAGGACCCCTATTGAATCTGACCCAGTGCTCGCAGCTATACCATCATATTTCTTTTTCCGCACGAAGTTCGCCATTTGTATTCTTGTAGCTACTTTCGACTTTCTCTTAAATTAATTTGACTTTAATTTTTACAATAAATATTTTTTTTATGTACCATTTCAATGTTGTATCAAATTTTCATAATTTTTTATTTATTATTTATTTCGTTACTATTTAGTGCTTTTTTTTAAACTTTAAATACCACCTTAATTGCTTTGTTAGTAGTTTTTAGCGCTTGTGCCGAAGTACTTTTCGATGTAGTACCGTAATTTACATTTCAACAATAAAACAAATACGTCCTCTGACCGGACAGCATAACCCACAAGTGTGTGCAACAACTTGATTCAATTTTTAGCCAAATAACTATTTTTGTCCTTGGTCACCTACTACACAAATACACCACATGAAACAATGACATCCCTGCACTCAAATATCAACGAAGTAAAAATTGTAACAAGCTGCTTCCAATTTAAAACTTCAGAATGGGGGAGGAAGGTAAAGACTCACCAGTCGGCTCACTGCCGTCATCTTGCAATGACGATTGCACACTAAAATAAAAATCACAAATTACGAAAACTTAATAAAATTTCAAATTTGGTTGGCCTGGAGGGATTGGTATACTTTAAGCCATTTCTGCATGTTAGGGAAATTTTTGAACGATATATCTTTGGATATATCTTTGTTAGCAGTTATTGTATATGCTTCCAGGCTCAACCTAATTTTTTCAACTTTTTTATGGTGCACAATTTGGGTGTTGCTAACAAAGACAGGGTTATGCAGTCCTGGCAGGGTTATTGCTACCGCTATCCAACAAATCAAATTCAGTTGTTAAATTTGACATTATTTAAAAAAAAAAAACCATACGCCGTGGCTGTTTGCTGTGACGTGCATGTCACGTGACTGGGCTAGTCCACTCAGACGGCCAAACAGCTGTTGTTCTCGTTCATTATTGGCTAATCCATGGTGACGTCACGGCAAACAGCCGTTGCGCGTGGTTTTAGACATCAAACACCATTTTCTTATTTTTTACGTTCAATGTATCCTCTAGATTATACAGCGTTGGTAACGTTTCCCTTAATTAATTTATTTTTTAGCTACATGTGTAAAAACTGTCCAGTTTTTATTTAGTTCTATTTCCGAATAACTTAAACTATTAACTAGTCTTTTAATCTGTTTCTAGTCAGCATTGCATTCACACACATTTCTTTCTGCTTATTTTAATTGTTCCAAGTTTCATTTGCATTTTTATGACGTACAATTGATAAATTACTTGTTTTCTCATTATTAAGTCGTTTTCTTTTAAATATATTTGTAAATTATCAAAATCATTCTGAAGAATTTTCCACATTTTTTGCGGCATTTTTTCCATACATCATCAGCGTATAATGTCAAGTAGATTTTCGTTTTATACCGTAATGTCATTTATATAAATTAAAAATAATAGGGGCCCCGAAAAAGAACCGTGTGGAACACCATTGAACCTTGTGGATTCAATTTTTCCATTTATTAAAGATATCCCCAATTCGAACCCCACAATGTCTTCCTGTCAAATAACTATTAATTATTATAAATTTTGCCTCTTACTCTATTTTTACAAATATTTTCCAGTAAAATATCTTTTGTTAATGTCTCAAACGCCTTAGTTGAATCAATTAAAATTGCGCCAACCTATTTTCCTTCATTTTATGTTCTGCAGACGTTTTTGTTTATATTTCAAGTGTATCGATAGCACCAGTTCTTTTTCTATTGATATTTATTCAGCACTTTGTATTTTCCAAGAAAATCTACTATTTTTGTAGCAAACAATTTTCGATATTTTTTTTTAAACTCTTAAAAAGCCTCAAGAGGTAATGGATGGGGTTGGGATGAGGGAAGATATTATAGAGCAGCGTCATGTGACGTCATATTGGCTAAAAGAGAGATAGCTGCAAGGGGCACTAGATTGAAATGGATGGTTAAATGTTTCTAGTCAAGGCAGTGCTTTGAGAGCGAATTTCTTAGGTTAAAAACCCATTGTTTTCTCCAAACCCTTATGCTGCGAGGTTGTAATCGGAAAATAACGATTCCACTTGCTTAAAAATGTCAGAAACTGCCAACAAATCGACAAAAATCGCGCATTGTAGGCCTAAGAAATCCACTCTTAACAGCATTGACTTCAGTAAGACGCCCTTCTTTTCGCCCTCCAGTGCCCCTTGCAGCTAACCCAGTTACTGGCTCCACCATGGAGTTATATACAATAATACTACGTGATGTCACTGCCCTATAGAGTTCGGACGCAACTGCGAAGTTTCACAGACTTGTACACCTGACACTCCAAATCCTGCTGGGTTCACAAAGACAACTGTTTCTCACAATCCCCTTGGACGAGTTTCTGTGGATCTCATCCGGACCCGCTTTGCCGGTAACCTGGCGGGAATTGAAATGGATACCGTAGTCCAAAACAAGCTCAGTTCCTGGCGCCCACCCGAAAAAACAAGTTGCCGAGCATGTAAAGGATGTTAGTTTCCGATGGGCACCCAACCAATTTTTGTTGAAGTCTTGCACTAATGGATGGTCTATATTAGTTCACAATTGAAAGCACCAGTTTAAAAAAATTTCTGTCACTCCCAAAATACTGTTTTCAGTTCCCACAGTTGCCTTACCAATATGGTTACCAATGAGTTCTGCTATTATGTGCGCAGAGCATCTTGAGTCCTGCAGGTATTTTATGAGCGGCTACGTCTTCCTGGAAAGAGCGGCTTTAATCAACGGCCGTCATTGTTTTTGTAACATCTTGGATATCAACAAGGCACTCTGCTACCAAAAATATACAATGTATTATCTGGTATCGTTCTGGGGCGAACTCAAGATAGGCCGCGGACACTATAGTACCAGTTGGTTCCCTGTTGTGCTACCCGTTTTTGGCTGTCTTTGGGCCCATGGTTTAAAAACATCTTAATTTGGCTCTAGTGTTTGTGACGGCCCGGTTCCGTTTGGGCCCCCGACCTTGGGCTTTCATCACCGCCCCGATGAGCAGGGTATACGAACTACAATTCAGTAGCACAAGCCAAGATTTTTAACCGAGTGAGCAAGAGGAATTTTGACTCGATACATTTTGACTCGACATTATGGCACTTGAGTAGTCCAGGCAAATCCACCAAAATGTGCACATACACACACGCTAAATGTATCCAACTAGACCAAGGGAGATTTAAACTGTAAATTACAAGCATTTGCCAATCCGAGCAGCTGAGATCGATTGCTGATAGAAGAAATGAAGTGTTAAAAGCAGAATGAGCTTGTAGTTAACACTTCGATCTCTCACGGAGGATTTGAAATGAGGTAGAAATTTGGTAGAAAGGTACAAGGTACAAGGTAGAAAGGTACAAGTTTGATGTAAGAGTTCTACTAATGTTCATTTTCACGACTACGAAATGCGTCGTGCCTCCTTCCTTAGGGCTTTTTAGCAAAAAAATTGCAATACTTTCGTTCTTTTCCTCTCGGTCTTTTCCCACGGAAGGCTGTAGGTGGCCCGGGGCGTCTTCCCAGGATAGCAAGGGGAGTCAGCCCCCCGCCGGCTACAACCCATACTAATGACAGTAGCTGCCACTTGGCCGCACCACCACGCCTCGTAGGTTTGCACCAAATATCACAAAATGGTAGGGTTCAACCAAACGTCTCCTTAACTGTCGGCTTCTGTACGCGAGCTCGTTATCTCGGGCAGACGCGTATTGGTTTTTTTACTTGGCTGTGGCGACTCTACTCACTTATGAATTAATTTTTTACTTACAAAAAAATTGTAACGTCGTACGTGTTTGTGCTGAAGGTGCGACTTTTGTTTTTGTAAAGCTGTTTATTGACACATGGAAGAACAAAATGAAGCAAACTGTAAATATATATATAGTTTAATTTTGTTTCAATAAAGTTAATTTGTGCGTAACTTGAAAATATAACGCGTACATGAGATGTAATATATGTGCAAGCTGTTGACTTCTACCTTGTTATACTGTATAAGAAATAATTCTGTAAAAATAGTAAGTATAGGCTGCTTTAAAATATCCCTAATTAATTGAAATTCTCTCGTTTGAATTTAACCTGAAAATTTCAGTTCACGAGATGCAATGAACAAAGGAAGGAATGAATAGTGATTTAAAATCAAAAAAAATGACAAATGATCATAAATTAAATCCTAATATTCAATAATACACATGGAAATACGAACACGTGTTTATTACTAATTTCTCCCTCTCTTTTTATTACCACGTGGTACTTGAGATTTTAATAGGTTCCATACGGAACCTTTTTATTTTTTCCTCCCAGTGTGTGTAATCGTCTATAACTTCCAAAATTAGTCAAACAATAAAATGAACTAACATCTTGTAAGTCAAATCGCATCAACATTAGTAACTCAAATTGCACCACCAACTTTATAACAAAATGTGTGGGGTGGTTTGCAATTGCATGGAAAATTCACCTCAATTCGCACGCTAAATTTTAGCCTGAAGCATTTCCTAGCCTGAGGTACTGTCCAAAAATGTGAGGTGGGAGGGGGAGGAGTTGGGGTAGGGGAGGGCGTGAAAAGCGTTTTACCTGAGCTAAAGATCCATCATGGTGGAGAGTAGAACGAGCGTGAATTATGACTCCCCTGTTATTATACGTTACTTGCGGATCGACGAAAAGTGCATTTCGGGAAGACGGCTGAGGAGGAGGTTGGGTAGAATTTCATCATTATGGAAGTAAGCCTACATACCGATAACATATATTAATGAACATTAAGCCTAAATTGGTTGCCCACATTTTGGGGTAAGAATAAGAGGCTTTAATAAAAAAAAATTATGTGCAGTAAGATCCTACTTCCTGTGTCCAACACGATTGGCGATGCCACCGGGGGCCTTAGAGCCCCTGGCAGGTCTAACCTTGGTGGTAAGGCATTCGTGTCCTCATCCCTCATCCCCCTGACCTTCCCACGGCCAAATCTATATCTTTATATGGTATCGTCGTCTGTTTTTAAATTGGGCTGGCTGTTAGTGATCCTAGGGTCCTTGCCTGACCTGTTGCTATTGTAACAAACTGTTATTATTATATCATAACACTTTCCTACTAAACTGCGCAGTTAGGGTTCTAAAATAATAATTGATTGATGTTGGTGACAAACAAAGGCTGACCGATTGCAAGTCATGAAAAATTGCCCATGCATACATCTTGAATTTTATATAGGTTGAAATAGAGACAGTAACACAGTTCAGAAAGACGCAGGAGCTTACAAAGATTTGCGTTAGGTGGAACTAGTAATGGTTGTTGTTTTGTGTTTAGGGAGCACGAACACAAACTGGGATATCTGCTCCACGACGATAAGAAGGCCTATTTGCAACATTGGTGAGGAGGAGAATACAGCAGTTGTACCTAAGAGAGATGTAACAATAACATTCGAGGTGTGTTTATTGTTACATCCGAGGAGGTACAAGCCGACTCCTGCAAGTCGTTGTTGTGGACAGTGGCAATATTGGTCGCTTCCGGTATTGGTTAGGATAGTATAGGTTAAGGTTGAGTGTCTGGCATTACAGACCAGTAAGTACTCAATCAAATCAAATCAAATCAAATACGTTCCTTGTACTTATTCGTGATTGTTGCTGTGCTCGGACTTGGCGTTGTTGGCACGTGTTATTGTTACGCTCGTACGGTTATTTTACTACGTGTATAACTGCACCAATGAGACGTTTTGAATTGCATTAACATTCACTTAACAATTGATCAGCAAGTACTTCGCCTTTGCTGAGAAGTACTGTACGTAAATATTCTCTTAGTAGAATAAGTGCCCCGCCTAAAACAATGTCTCGAAAAAGACATAGATCTTGTCGATAGTGATGCTAATGTTGCCTCGATTCCGAACCAGATATCCATGTTCCTTGAGTCGAGATTTCAGGACTATGAGCACCTCTTTGAAATTTGGACTTCTAGCTTCTTCGAAAAACAAAGAAAATTTTTGCTGACTACGCTGAGTGCCTTTGCTCGAAGCTGGAAACCAGATTGAGGGACTTTGAGAAAGATGTACAAACCAAACTTGACACTTAACAGCCTGCTGCGATTGATACACAAAAAAGTCCAGAAATAACTTCTTGTTCGTAAAAAAACTCAAATGGTGCCCAAAACCTTCTAGTAAAATTAAAATCATCCACAGATGGTGGACTGGAAATTTTATCTGCACACCTCGATAAGAGTGAAATAACACCATATCCATGCATTCTACAGAAATTACCATCAGAGCGTCATACATTGCATAAAAATATCACAGTTAGAAAGGCTAAAAATAAACCTAAGAAACATCAAGAGTGTGACCCACATTTAAGACGACATTCATGTGACATTCAAGCTGAGGCATGTGATGGATTAGAGGAAACCCTTACAAACGTTTCTAAGTTGTGTCAGACACAAAATTATGTAAACGATGCGATAGAAAAGTGCAGAAATATCAGTAGCCAATATTCCGAAAGTAAACCAAGTGATCTCAAGCAGGAACTTGCGTCAAGGGTCACAGAGTGAAAAAGTGTAACAACCATAATAGGAGACTCAAACGCAAGAGGCCTGCAGGGTAGTAACTGTAAAGGATCCAAAACTTGGACTTACCCTAGACTTAGAGTAAGCGACCTCCAAAAGAAGCTGATGCGGTTACTGAAAGACTGTGATCCATCTGGAACAATCATTAGTTGTGTTGGATCAATAGTATTGAGGAGGAAACTCCGAATCGCATTGCTATGTATCTTGGTGACTTCGCTATTTCCATTCGGGCAGCTTACCCCAGCATCCAAATTACCTTCATAGGTTTATTCCCACGTCTAGGGCATCTGAATCGAGATCTTGATAAGAAAGTTATCCATGCAAATAAACTGATCCGACAACTGTACGTGAATAACAATTACTCTTTTGTATCCATTGACAAGGAAATCTGTGATGACCCTACTTTGGTCGCCCGTGAATGGGTCCACCTTACGTCTAAAGGGAAGTTAACCCTTCAACTTGAACTTGCCAAAAGCCACACACCCCAGGAAAACCCCAGCATGTAATGGGAAATAACCTCGTAATTGACCATGCCTCAGCATTGTTAAAGACTAAAACTTTCAATAAACTTTCCTGTATTCTTTTAAATGCTTGCAGTGTTGTAATAAACCTTGGTTGTTTTCGAGAGCTTGTCAACCAGGTACATACGACATCGTATTTGTTGTCGAGTCATGGCTGCACTCTGTTATCACAGGCGGTATGCTAGCTGACCCCACAAAATATTCTGTGATTCGTCGTGACCGTGGTAGCCGGGGTGGTGGTCTTTTAATTTTGTATCGCACTTCCCTTTTTCCATAGCTGTTAATCTCCATACCCAGCCTAAATATCTCTTTTATTTTGGGGTACTTACCTAACAGCTATGATGATGGTGAAATCTCCTCAATGTGTGATTTTATTATCCGATCACAAAATCCCTTAAATTCATATATCCTACTCGGCAACTTCAATCTTAGTACTGTGGACTGGGCTCACAACAGTGAGGAAAATCGTCATCATAAGTTATTTCTGGATCTTGTTGTCCCTCTAGGGCTGTGTCAGCTAGTTGATAAGCCCACTAGGGGTGAGAACATCCTTAACTTGGTGTTCTGTGATGATGACAGGCTCATTTTCGGTCTACAGGTCGGCGAGCACTTTGGTAAAAGTGATCACTATACTGTCTCTTTTTCTTTGAACCTGTCTTGCTCAGCGAATAGCATATCGACCAGTCCTCTGTGTGCCAAAGCTTTTGGCAGGTTGGACATTGAAAAATTGAAACTTTCACTCTCTTCTGTAAACTGGGACGATTTAATTTTTAAACCACATACTGATATAAGCCATGCCTGGACCTGTTTCCAACATATTCTTTCAAATCACATCAAGCTTTTTCTTGATAGTACAAAATCAAGGGTTAACAAACGGTTTAATTCTCCTAAACATATTTTGAAACTCCGCATACGAAAGCTCAGGCTCTGGAGGCGTCTAAAATTGTGTCCCTCCCCGGAAATAGGGTAGCATATGATAGCCTCCGTAAACTCTACTCCAGTAAAGTTGAAACTTGGCACAGTTCTCGCGAGGAGGCTGCTATTCGAGAAGGTAATCAGGCAGCTCTTTTTAGGCTTTATCGTTCTAAAACGTCTGCCACACGCTCAATTCCACCGCTTAAAACTGGAAATCAGTATTTGACAGAGAACTTTGATAAAGCTGAGGCACTAAGCAACATATTTGCTGCGAATGCTATTAGCGATGATGGCGTGGACACTCCGCCCCTGGCTCCCACTGTTCCAGCTCCAGAAATATGCTCTATCGTCATGTTCCCCGAATCACGGGTTTTGTCTTGTAGTAAAAATCTTAAACCAAGCAAATCAAGCGGACCTGATGGTCTCTCTGATTTCCTCTACAAACAAATTGCGCATGAAATATGCTACCCACTCTCCCAGATTTTTAACAGATCTTTCCAGCAGGGATGGATACCCGAAATCTGGAGTACAGTATTCGTTACCCCTGTCTTCAAACGTGGTTCAGCTTCAAACCCCACAAACTATCGCCCTATCGCCCTCACTTGTGTTGCATGCAAAATCATGGGATCAATTATTCGTGATATTATGTTGGCCCATCTTGGAAAATATTCCATTATTCAACAGGACCAATTTGGTTTCCTTCCCTCAAGATCTGCGACGCATCAATTGCTTTCTGTCCTTGACCGCTGGACTTTTGCATCTGGTGTTGGAATTACTTCAGACACAATTTATTTTGACTTCAAGAAGGCTTTTTAATTGGTCATACACCGCAAACTTCTGTTTAAGGTTGCCAACTGCGACTTCGGTGGTGACCTGTTGATTTGGAATACTGCTTTTCTTCACAGCAGATCCCTGCAGGTTAAAATTGAGAACAGCCTTTCTTCCAGCGTTCCTGTAGTCTGTGGTGTCCCCCAGGGATCGGTGCTTGGCCCGCTGCTTTTTGTAATTTACCTCAACGATCTTAAATTCACAAATGACCAAACCTATGGGATTTAAATTTGCCAATGACATTAAGACTGGAGCCGAAAACAATTCTTCCCTGATCTCCCCACAACTCGATGTCGAAATTCGGGGAGTGGCCACATGGGCACAAACCTGGCAATTGCCACTTTCAATCCCTAAATGCTTTGCCTTTCGTATCGGCTTCCAGAATAGTTTCCCACTTTACTTTCTTGAACAGACCGCTCTTCCTGCAGTCCGTGAGGTAAAGGACCTCGGGGTTTGGTTTACCTTCGACCATAAGTCATCACTTCATTGCCAAAATGTGTGTACCATGGCGTTTAGACGTGTGGCAATTGTCAATAAATGCTTCACTTCTGGTAATAACCGTATTAAGATTTGGGCCTTCAAGGTGTTTGTGCGACCACTCCTTGAGTATGCTACTCCAGTATGGTCCTCTCACCTTTTGGGCGACATTGATAAAAGAATAGAATAGAATAGAATCTGTGCAACGTAAGTTCACAAAACGCCTGCATGGCCTACGCGATCTAGATTACCGTACTTGCCTTGCCAGGACAGGACTGGATCTCTTAGAGTTGAGAAGAATTCGTTTTGACCTAATTTTGACCTTTAAAATCCTGAGGGCTTTGATTGCCGTAAATCTACCTTTTTTTGACGTTGCACTACTCATTGATAGAACCCGAGGCCATAGTTGGAAACTGGCAGCCCAGTTCTCGTGCACAAATTGTCGTCAGAATTTTTTCTCTGTACGTGTTGCCCGTATCTGAAATTCCCTTGGGGCAGACATTGTGGACAATGCGTGGTTTTCGTTGAATGCTGGAAAAAGAAAACCTACAACCCTTTCTACGACGCCCACTCTCTCAACTTTAGAAATATGGTTGTTAGCCCGTTCCTCCATTTTCCATTTTTACCTTCACCATTACAATTCCTTCGCTTCATCAACAGGCTCGGTATCAGAGGTTCACCGCCCTTCCGTGTCCTTCAATTTAAATGTGGAGAAATTTTTAATTATTATATTAATTATTATAATTATTATGCGCTCGCGCACTACCGCTTAAAACAATATGGCATTTATACCTTTGTGGTCACAGGTGTCAGTGCGGTGAGAGAGCTCAGCCTGTTTGCTGGAGGTTTGCGAATCTGGTCGAACCCCTTGAAAGAGGATCTTGACAAAGTCTCCGCTAGGACTGCCGGCCGGGGTAGTGTAAGAGGTTCCCTCAGCGGCTGTGGGAACTATTCTGGCTAATTCTGGACAATCTTTCGATCCCTACGATGATCGGCGGTTTCCCGGATCGAACCCCCAGGTTGGCACCTCCCTTTACCAGATATTTCTTCTTCTCTAAAAAGTCTGGTAATGTTCAAGATTGAGCCGGTTCAGCCACACGAGCATTAAATTGCTTCGGCTGACTTAAGGCACAAACAGAAATTAATTAAAAAAAAAAAAACCCTACGATAGCAACAATCAATTCTGGGTAAAAGGAGTATTTAAAAGACAGTGGTATTCTAGCATATGACGATTTAAAACGCCCTACTTCGGAAAGGTGTAGCTACAAATATTTCCACCTTATAAGGAATTTTAAAAAGGCCTGACTCCCGTGTAATGATAGCTTAGTCTCTAAACCCTTTGGTTTATGCCTCTATAGGATGGTTAAGATACTGGATCGAGTCTAGGCACCAGTCGTATTTTTATTACAGTATATTGGCTAAAAGTTAAGGGGCGACCTAAGTTACTGATTTAGCCAACGTGCTCATCCAATAATTCAAATCATCACTAGATCTAACGCATTACGTAAAGTCATTTAGGCACTTTGTTTCTTTCTAATCCATGTCACATCACTAGAATGGAACGCAAGTGAGTAAAGATAGCTTATGGTCAGGTTATTTCTAATGTACTACCTGGTAATCCGTCTAAGGATGGCACCCCATCTAACCATCGGCGCACTGTCGGTATGTAACCGTGGGTGGCTTCCTTCACTCGGATTGCAGGAAGTTGTCTCTCGTGAGCTACTTCTCAGACGGCATTGTGTGGCTGATGATGATAAGAATGGTATCTCGCTCACTGTCGGCATTAATAATGTAAAGAGTTTCCATCTCTGAAATATGCGCTTCTAGTTTCTATAGACTACTCCATTGTTGCTCAATCAATAGATTCATACGTACGGCAACGCACACCTTGTGGTGCCACAAGCACACGAATTGTTTCAATTTTTTAACTGTTAAATAATAGTGCACACACTTATAAACTCCCTCTTGAACTTCGTGAGAACACTTCTTTGTTTACGTAAACTGCATTTGAATGGCAGTAAAAGAAACGTATTTGCCAGCTGGTATGATCGGAACATTGCTAACATGTACTTCGAATCCCATGGCGTTCCGAAACGAAGTGGATTCGATATACATATGAATGCAGGTTTATTTAACTCGGATACGATCCACTTCACTTCGGATTTATCCACCCCGTTCTCATCTCCTTTTCCCATTTAATGGAGATTAGTAGAAACAGGAACATTATATTATCTTCTAGCAGACCGAAACAAGCTATTATGAGTAGAACGAAAGAGAATTTTAGGATATCGTGTGCCATTATCAGATTTTTAGAATTTTATATCAGGAGATTAGATAAGGCGACAACCGCGCTGCGAAAAAGAGAAGAAAAAGGTCATCCAATACTGCATCCTCTGTCCTCTCTGTTGGCTGTCTGTCTCATTTTGTAAACCCATTTCTGATTTACTTCAACTTTCCCATCCCGTTTTTCCACTACAGTTCGCATATCAATCAAACTGATTAAGCGTTTCAGGGATTTTTTTTACCTTCAACTATGCGAAGAAGCACTGTTTTTAACGTGAAATTTTGACCGATTCTTAGGGGAAAAAACTGTATCAAGGGAAATTATCAGAAATCAATGTGCAATAACTATGAGTACATGTGCAGACTTCTTCAGTTGAAATGCCAGAAATCATTCCATAAACTGGCACAATGAATTTCTTAACGTTACTTGCGACGACACTCTTTCTGCTAACAGTTTGCAAGAATTAAATGCCAAAAGCACTGCCCACAATCTAAAACCTTTTCAAACCTTCTCGCATTAATCTGCCCAACATAATAATGCACGAAATATTTGAATACCTATTACTTGCCAAGTGCGAAGTGACAAAAACCTTCTCCTGTTGGTTGTGGAACATCAAAAAAGAAAGGGTTTCATCGCAGTCATGCACTTGTTACTCTTAAATCTCACAACGACAGTATCATTACCAGTAGTAATAACGCCAAGTAGCAATAAGAGCCCACTTTAATATAGATCATTTTTCGATAATCACGACTTGCAATCTGAAGTGAAAAAAACACCGAGAGCTTGCACGAGGTGTTTTTATCAGCTTGGGAATGCAACGAGTGATTGAGAAAAATTATCACATCAGTACTTAAATTAGGATCAAGTAGAATTTGCAACGAGAATGCCACGTTTCATTTAAAACAAGACGGGGGAAGCAAGGTAAATAATTACTTGACAGTAGTAGCATTATGTGGCCAATCATCAGTGGTATTACTTAGTTAATAGTCATTACTGAAGAAATTGATTTGCACTTACCCATTACAATAACTGGTCTTTTTTTAATAGCCCTAAATGCAAAAAAAATAAAAGTAGAAAACCGTTGCGCAAAGCATTTTATGAAAATTTAAGGAAACAAAAGGACATGTTTTACGGTTGGTAATATCACTTGCCCCTATACTAAGTAGTAAGTATGTTGATAGGCGAAAAGTTGTATCTAACTGTAATTTTCATTTTCCGTTTTTCTGACGTTAATTTTGTATGTTGTAGGGTAAAATCTGTCCTTTTAGGAAAAAAAGTATTTTAAAAAGTATTTTAAATAATCAGGGAAAAAGGGTTAAAATGTTGGCATTTAATGGTACCAAAAGTTAAACTATCAAATTCTTTTTTTACAATATTGTAAAATTTAGTATGCAGTTATTTCAAATTTTTGTTGTTGTATTTAATAATAAAGAAAATGTTTACTATAGTATTTTTATTTATTTATTTATTGACTTATAGGACAATAAGAAAAAACTATCTATAGGATTTGTGTTTTTACTCATCTCTTGAATTAGAAAAAATACAAAATGGGTTTTATTTGTCATTGTTTACATAACGGAGATAAGAAGTAAAGCAACGTGCGCTTCGTACAATCAGTTCGAACTGTTGAATGTCAAAGACTATATCGCTTATCGCTTCTGTTGGCAACAGGTTGGGAAAAGGCTGAAATTTGTTGTAATAATTCTGGGCAAATGACAGTTCAGTGTAAATGGCTGTACAAAGACTTTAGTAATTGGTAAAGACAAGAAATTTGTAAAGAGTAGGAATTTTCAAATTTATCACAGTTCTTCGAAGTGTAATCATCACAATTTAAACCTTAAAAAACATAAATTACTTACTCTCGTAGTCTTTCGAGTTCAGTAACAAGATACTGTTGCAAAAGATTCCACAAAACACACGCGTATGAAACCTACCTCCTCTCAAGACCATAATAGATAATGATCATCGATCATGCACCTTTAGCAAACTCCAATGATCGTCTTTTAAAGCCGTTTTCAAAGTATTATTGATAGGCAGAATAAATAGACGATTTGACTGAAGAACAATACCCAAATCGTTTACAAACAAGTTTTAGAATTTTACTTTATAAGAATAGATTTGCGTGTTAAGTTTTCTGTACTAGTGAAATGTGACAGTTTGACACATACAAGATCTTAAGACTGGTATCACACGGCCGACTCAATGCAGATTAAAAAAGTTGTGGTATTCTGCAGCATTTAGCGTTTCAGCTAAATCTCTAATGTGTAGATAAGAAGAAACAATAGTCCTTAGCTGACTCCAGGGGAACACAAGAGCTGAAAAGCTTGTGAAAAGAATCCGCTACTAAACAACTTTAAACTATCCCTAATGGTAAGGTACGGGTTACATTAATTCAGAAGATCGTCATGTATTCCTATTTAACCTCCCTTATGGTAGAGTTAAGCATGCTACACTGTGTCGAAAGCTTAACTGAAATCAGTATACGTAGCAGCCACTTGATAACCATCACAGATTGCCTTCATCCCCAAAGGATAATAAATTAGTCGTGGTGGATTTACCGTCAGTAAAGCCATATTGGGAAGACAAAGTGTATTTTTTCACACGGCAGTCCAAATTACTTACGCACAATGGTTTCCAATAGTTTTGAAATATGGTAGAGAAGAGAGAATTCCCGTTTTTAAAAATAGGGACCACACTTACAGATTTTAAGCATGTTGAAAGGCAGCAGAACTTGTAAGGATGAAAGAGTTCCCAGGTGCATTAAAAAAATGGAAGATATTGTCTGCCAGCTTTATCTACATTGGCTTTCAGTAGTTCTGTAAAGGGAATTGATATACTCCTCGACAAGTGTCTTTCGAACGGTGAAAAATATTCACAGAATATGTTGCAAGCACGTTTATTTGTGCTAGGTTTTTACGCTATTTCCAAGAGGATTTCTTGGGATTTTTATTTCAAAGATTTGGGTACATTTTTTTTGCAGAAAGATTTTTTTTCCAACAGATACAGTGCGTTTGACGTTTTCCCTTATTTCCGAAAATGTATTAGCTAGCCATACTCTATGCTTTCAAATACTTCTAGTTCAGATCACCATTATTGTGGGTACGTTGACATCCCAACGCATTAGAAATGCTTCTACTCAGATCAATTAACGTTATTGTGGAAAGGTTCAGCATTCCAACACATTAAGAGTTTCATAGCAATCATAGAGATCAACATCATCGTGGCTAAGTTGGCTACTCCAATACATTAAGGATTTTATAGAAATCCTTCCAGTTGAGATCAACATTATCGTGGATAAGTAGATCATTCGAACGCATTAAGGATTTTCATAGCAATATCAGTCAAGGTCCCCCCTTCGTAAAATTTAGCATGTTAAACGTCAAATTTTCAAACCTTTAGTTTGTCTCAGAAGTGACATAGACCAACAAAATTCGACATTTGGTGTCGTGTCGTAATTTCACTACATTAACTATTTTAATGACAACGATCAAACAGTTTGGCCTCAACAGCATAGCTTTGTTGTTGTTGTTGTTGTTGTTGTTGTTGTTGTTGTTGTTGTTGTTGCTGATGTTGGGGATCTTTGCCCTCATCTAGCGATCGAACCAATGAACCGATTTTCAATTTTTATAACTTAAAACGTAGATATGGACAAGACAGGGCCTTTTGAATGCTGTTTTAATACCTTTTGCCTTCCCAACACGTATTTAGTGAAGGTAAATCCACAACGGCTGATCGATTATCTTTTTGGTACTAACTTATGGAGGCAATCATTAAGAGAGCATCATAGTCTCGCCTTCATTTTTGTACTGGTACGGTGTCAGCGTCTCACAACCAAAACGTCAACTATTGTGGTATATGCGTTATTTTTTTTTATTATCAATTACTTTATTTTTAATGTGACGATCAACTTATGTAAAGACTTTTTAGCTTTGTACATTTTTTTTTTACTTATTTTATTCATTGTTTTGTTTTATGACAATCCACCCTTCTCCTCCTTTTCCGTTCGACTGGCGATACCATCGAGGACCTTTGTGTCCCTGGCAGGTCTAACCTTGGTGGTAAGGCAGTTGAAATCCTAACCCACCTTTCCTAATTCGATCCCACCTTTTCACTGGCCATGCAATTTTTTAGAATTTAAAAATTTTTTTAAACTATTTTTTACCTATATGCAAGCTTTTAAATTGTGTTATCTTGTTTTAGTTTTTACCTTGCCACCTTCGCATTCTCTTTTTATCAAATATTTTTACAAGCATCTTAAATGCTGCCCCTCTTTAGGCTGGCAGGCAGTGATCCCCGCGATCCTTGTCAGACCTGTTGCTTCAGCAACAAACATTATTATTATTATTATCTATGATTGTTATCAGGTGGTGCTATATTCTTGTTGTTCTTCTTCTTGTTGGGGAAACTTTGCTCTCACCTAGAAATCGAACCAGCGAACCGCTTTCAATTGTTGTAGCTTAATATGTAGATATTAACGAGGACCAAGGCCTTTTAACGCTATTTTAATGCGACTAAAATATTGTTGTTGTAGTTCTTCACCTAGAGTTCGATGCAATGAACCAGTTTTAAATTTTTATATCTTAAAACGTAGGTATGAACGAAGTCTATGACTTTTTGAGCTATTTTAATCTAACTACAATATACTTGTTGTTATTCTTCATCTTGTTGAAGAAATTTTGCTCTCACCTAGAGATGGAACCAAAAAACTGATTTTCAACTTTTATAGTTTAAAACGTAGGTATGAACAAGGCCTAATGCCTTTTGAACGCTACTTTAATGTGAATACAATATGCTTGTTATTGCTCTTTTTCTTGTCTAGGAAATTTTTCTTTCACCTAGAGAACCAACCAATGAACCGATTTTTCAACTTTTAGAGGCTTAAAACGTAGGTATGAACGAGACCTAGGGACTTATTAACGCTACTTTAATGTGATTACAATGTTCATGTAGTAACAGTGGCGTAATTTTGGAAAAATTTTGCTCTCACCTAGACATCAAACCAATGAACCGATTTTGAACTTTTATAGCTTAAAGCGCAGGTTTGAACAATGCCTAATGCCCTTTGAACTCTATTTTAATTTGATTGCAATATTCTAGTTATTGTTCATCTGGTTCACCCAGATATCGAACTAATGAACCGATTTTTAGTTTTTATAGTTTAAATACGTTGGGTATTAACAAGAACCAGGATCCTTTTGAAGGCTATTTTAGTGTGAGTGATTTATCTCAGAAGTCATTCATCTTAATTAATTATCTAATATCGCGATTATTAAAATTCTAGTTGTTTAACCCTTTAACAACTACACTGACTTAACGTGATTTTTTTTTT